>JAMKCH010063311.1:0-17422 GCA_023653785.1 Ophioderma brevispina
GTTCCCCGTAATAGGTGGTGTCCACTTTAGTACAATTTTAGATGCAATTCATAAATTTACTAATTTACCTTACATCCATCAAAATTGACCGTACAGTCACTACTTGTAATACAGGTTCAACACATTAAACCATTCACAGTGCGAGCAATAGGTTAGTTTTTGGTTTTAGCTGAGGATATTGTGGTTATTTGGGGGCATGGTGTCCCTGTTACGTCTGCAACAATTTTGAAACATTTTCTTGTGTCCCGGCAAAAGTACTGGATAAAATGTCTAAAGTGTCCCTACATCAAATGTGGTATTCAAACCAATAATGTAGAAATATTAAAAGGATTGATCATTTACTGCTCATTGTAAAAGTTATACTTTAAAAACATGCATGGTGTCCACTGTTACGTCCGAACAGCAGTTCCAAACTTATCGCTTACTAAACATATAGTTTAGATATACATTTATTGAAAAATTACCCAAGTATTTCTGTGTTTGCTTGGTAAAATGAAATGTGTTTTTCAGATATTAATTTTTAAAAGCAGGTTTTGAGTACAGTTGCATTAAGCTGCAACATGACTGGTGTCCATGTTACTTCCGAAAATGTCCTATGGCACCTACCCATAAAAAAATTCAAAAAAATAAAAATCGATTTGTTCATGCTTTAAAAATTGAATTAATACATTTTTCACAATTTCAAATTCCCTCCTCATACTATCATTTAATACCCTATTAAAAATGCAATTACACAAGTTTGTGACTTAAAAATGCCTTTTACATATGCCCGGGTTGTAATGTCACAAAGTGCGGCCCAACCTGGTGGAATGACCCATTACAAAATTCCTCATTTGCAACAACAGAGAATTTAAACTTTACTATCAGTAATAGTTTTTTTACTAGCCAATTACCTAAACTGTGCAAAAATCTCAAAATTTTGGAAAACTGGGGGTGCTCTTAAAAAAAATGTGTTGTTAATTGCTTAAAGGTGCCATTTTGTGAAGATCAGAACTTCACAGCCCGTCAGTTTTATTCAATGTCACTAGATATCCTTGAACAAGCTTATTCTCAAAATTTAGCTGATCCCGATCTTGCGTTTTTGTGTTCTGACAACGTCCCACGGTCCCATAGCTACGGTGCTGTAATTTCTGCCGTGTGTTTACGGAAAGAAATACAAAATTCAAATTTCTTACAATGCGACCGATATATTCACGTAAGATTGGGTAACCCTTGGATTACTAAGGCTACGTTCGGATGATAAAAATCTCAACAACCTTCTTTAATGGGGCAGTCGGGGGGCGAGGCTCGTGATCACGTAAATGGGCCCCTTTAAGCTCTTCTACCACATCTCTGATGTGGCTATTACATCATATAACCCTAAATAACATCAAGTAGGTGGGAGAGCGTGCCTAAGCAGTTAGGGTGCTTGCCTCTGGCGGTCAATTTACAATCAAAATTCCCGGGTTCGCATCCGGTTGGGTCGTGGCACTTGCTGGGTTTTATTCGTGTACTATCAATTCTGGATTTGATATCTGTATACCAGCTATTGATTAAATACAGAATTAACGCTCTGCTCCATGTTTCACTTGGAATTGGGCAAATGATCATGAAAGCATCCTCCTTCGGAGGGGACGTTTAAGGAGAAGGCCGTCGGTCCCCCGTGTACAGAGAGCCACAATTGTACATGTACAGTCGCAACCAGTGTCGAATAAGAGTAGGGTGTAAAACCCTGACTGTTTTCCTCATCCCCAGCCTCAATAAGCGGGCCATTTAGGAGCGTCCCGTATCATGGATACATCGTCCCGGATACACACTTGCTGAACAAATACTGACACAACCACAAAGCCATTACCAATGACTTGTGTAAGAGCAAACAAACAAACGCAATACATATCAGTACATTATAATGGCCATGTGTCCGTCTGCTGTCAGCCCTTTTTCCTTTCCTCGGAGGCTGGGCATATCATATGCGTCACAAACCTTGGTGGGTGGGTGAGCTTGGACCGGGCCAGATCAAGTTTTTGATTGGGTTAGTGGATACACCCCCCCCCCCAAGCCGGGTAAATTGCAAAAAAATGTTGTCAAACAAGAAGTGCTTAAAAAAAGGTTGATCGTGAACCCCAGGTGATTAAGTGATATTTCATCCAATTACAGTATTGAAGCAAATAAATATGCAGACGAAAAAAGGTTGACAAAATTTTGAAATAAATTTCCCATGATTGAAAAAGGGTGGCAATGAGCATCCTTAAATTTCATGATACCACCCGTGTAAACCAGTGTTGCATTACAAGGTCACTGCACCTACACCCTCATTTTTAAGGCTTTTGGGGTAGAGATGTTTTAGGGGTCATTTACTCCTATAGTTTGGAATCTGTTTTTGTTCTATAATTCAAGATTTTGACCACTAGTTTTAAGCTTCGCGCAATCCTCTGCCTGTGCTTTTAACACCCTCATAATGTACAGTAAAAAAATCTCAAATATGCCCATGTCAATTTAAAAAAAAATTGTATCTTAATTAAATTGTTTTACAATTAGAAGACAGGAAGCTATCTTTGAGGACAATATATCTGCAAAGACTTGTCACCAAGTCTATCACATCTGCCCCATACCAGCTGTGTTTACATCCCTACCATCTTCTGTGACAAATCTTCAAGACTCATTACCTACTTCGATGTAACTGTTGCTAAGAAAGATGATGCTGGGGGTCATAACCTCCTTGGTATGTCACCTTAACCTTTGATATTTTCATTTAATGGTTGAAGGAGAAACACCCACGTCTAGACATTATTAGAATATAATAATAGGTTTGCTTTTGAGGAAGGATGAAATAGGTATTTCCAACATTAAAGTAAATCCCGAAAAGCCATGTTTTAAGATTGTGACATACTCAACTTGCAAACAGAATGTTTCAGTGATGTCTGAAAAACGATATTTCATGATGTGAAACGTTCAAGACACAATGTTTCAATTAAATTCTAAGAACATTTGTTCATAATTATGATGTGCAAAGACCCCAAATTTTGCAGCATATTGAAAATTTTCATGAATTTGCTGTTTGCAACATTTGCACAAAACAAACAAACAAATAATAATAAAAAACAAAAACAAACAACAAGAACCACCAAACAAACCAAAAAACCAACAACCAAAAAATAAAAACCAATGAAACATTAAAAAATTACAAATTAATAAATTAGTGAAAATTGGAGCCAAGTTTTAATACAGGACAAGTAAAAAAATATGTACAAAATGATTCCTTTTGAATCGCTTAACCTATAATAGTCCAGCAACCTGCGCCAAGTGCATATCAAGGTGGGGTCATTGGGAATAGCTGGACATAAAGGGGTAATTATATTTTATATTGCAATATCCTATGAAAGTCATGGTCACCAAGCGATGGAACGTCTCATCAAGCTTGCCAAAAATTTAGAGAGATTTTGTCGCCTCAAAAAACTCCCTTTAAAGTTTAAAACATAACATAAATTTTATCTGTGGGTACCACCTCAAGAGTGACCACCACCGGAAGATTTAAATGCATCTGTGGTCTGTGTGTTGCCACTTACTCCGGAGTAGTAGTAACAAATATAAGGTTACCAGTTACCTGTCTCACTTTACACCAAGACAAACATAATGCCCCATCACTTCATATGAACTTCTTTCACCGACATAATATTATTGCCTTGAATGTTAACTGCAGTGCAACAATGGCACACTTTGTACAACACACTTTGCCTTTTGGTTCTGGCACTGTTTGGTTGCACTCATCTTGCAAGCAGACCCACATTACCTGCAGTCCGATCAAGAGGTCTACAAATGCCGACTGCTACGGGGACAGAAGGTCAAAATTGAGCTAAACCAAGACAATACTCAGAACACAGAGCTACTGGAAAACATCACCAAATCGCTGGTACCTGCCATTCCTGAAACATCCACCACTGCAAACATTGCGTACATCCATCGAACACCTCACTCGGCCTACAGTGCCTTGTGCCTCGATTGTTGACTTAGTGGAGCTTCTCCAACCAACTCGTAGAAACAGTCCATCTTCTATTAACCAATTTGCAGAGTTGACAAGCTTAATACAATCTCAACAAGACAAGCAGAGAGACCACTCAGAATCTCAGCAAATCTCCAGCCGATACAAATTTGCTGCAAGATCAAACAGACCGCAAACCAAGTGCTGAAAATGTTGCGGCATTCCTACCACTTCTTACTAAGATGGTGGCAGATCCAACAAGATACACTTCAGCAATTGATTACCCAGACTTACGCTTTACATCCGCCCCCACTGCCTGGATGCTTAAATGGCCTAGCTAGTGGATCCACTTGATATCATCTCAAATGACGCGTTCTCCCTTTACGTCTCTGCGACATGGAGACTGGGAGGCAGGTGTTTATTTTCCAGCGACGATTTGATGGATCGGTCAGTTTTGATCGCAACTGGGAAGACGACGAAATGGCTTTGTAGCCTAGAAGGCGAGTTTTGGCAGGGTCTTAGGAAGCTGCATGCGTTAACGAGTCAAGGACGATGGGAACTACGAGTTTATCTGGAAGACTTTGATGGTAACCGTGCTTATTTCTCATATGATACTTTGAAATTGGAAATAGTTCGTCCCTGTATCGGCTTACAATAGGCTCTTATTCTGGTACTCTGGAGATTCAATGGGAGGTAAGCCCATGATTTTAATGGTATGGCTTTACGACTACGGCACAAATACACGATTTGCGGGACTCTAGAGAAATCCCACCCAACTGCGCGGTCCATTACCGTAGTGGCTGGGGCACAGGAATTGCGCGTACTCCAAACGTCAATGGTCTCTACCTGGACAGATTGAGAATGGAATCCCCACAACAGTATTCACTGGTATCAGTGGACAAATTCGCAGAACCTTCTCAAGAAGTCTGAACTGAAAATCCGCCTTGTTGAATGATTACACTAAAGGAACAAGTTGGACCATGGCACCTACCTACCTTTTCATCAGTTCATATTGATGACATAATACCATTATCATAGCTTGTAACAACATTTATTCATTATTACAAAATAAACATTACAAAAAATGGATTTTTGACTTCTATAGGTTTTTTTTTTGTTTGCCTTGAGGGTTCAGTGTATTTCATCAAAAAGGTGAATTCCAAAATTTAGTGATGGTTTTGTTTTTTTTTATTTTGCTCACTTTTTGTTGGGTAGCCTTGCACCATCTTGCGGTTTTGTGTTATGGAGCAATCGCTGTTCCCACGGTCCCCATAGGCCATTGTGATAGTCCATTTCTTTCCCGTTTTATGGGGGGGGACAGAAAACTACAAATTGCAAATTTCTTACAGATACAGCCCCCTAATTTGCACGCAGATTAGTACACATGATTCCTAAGGCTAACGGTTCAGATGATATGCAAATCTCAACTTTTTCTATGTAAGTCGGGGATAGGTTGTGGATCAGAATGCCCTTTTAAAACTAAATGAAACAACACTCACACTAACAAAATGGAACACACACGCACAAATACCACATTCAAATTTGAAATATTTCTGAAAAGGCCATGGAGTTGTAATAAGTTTACCTACTCACAGTAGAGAACTCTACAAGGGTTATTTCACATTAAGTGTACACTTTGGTAAAAATGGATTTCACCCTCTTTGGTTCAGTAATTAACATCCACTTCATTGTTTTGGATGGTTTTTGTTTGTGGCCCCTATCACGAACCAAGCTCCAATTGCATTTTCATAACATTTTGAATATCATGTGGTTTATTTTTGAACATTTTTTGTGCATTTTTCACGATTTGGATTCTCATTCACATTTTTCAAATAAATTCATTTATATCTTAGATGAATTAAATTACATTTATGTTGCATATTGTTTATTCTGAAAAGTATGAACCAGTGTACACATTATGCAATTTATTTTGACAAAATTGACCTAGAATGTTTTAAGTTATAAGCATTCTTGCAAAAGGTATTTTTTCCGTAATAAAAGTTTGGTGTCCTCTCCAGAACATTGAGGTCCCCAGCAGTGAAATAAAATGAAAAGTATATCCCAGAACTCTGTATATTTAATCTTCAGAATGGTCGTCGTGATACATTTGACAATCTTGAAAATATTGCATTGGATATATTTTATTGCTTTGCCATTCTGATGTCTTCATTTTCCTTTAAAAGTGCGTCCTCGCCAGAACAGATGATTTTTTAATTTATGAGTATTTAGGATTTGAGATTTACTGTTATGTAGGAATAATGGTATTCTTCAATTTAACATACAGAGGTATGATTTACTCCACTACATTATTATGGATGGTCGTAACTCACACTAATGCTCTGTTAAATATAATGTCTCTCCCAAACCAGGTAGTGTACTTTTTAACATGTATAGAACTATTAGTTTTAATGTAAAGTTATTCATTTTGTATGAACATTATGACTGAAGTGGCCATCGAGTATTATAATCCATAATCATCTTTCATTTACTATGATCTGTTTCTGGCATGGTGTTTTAGTTAAAACCAGGAATAAAGTAGGACAAAAGACAGGAGTGATGTTGGGGGGGGGCGGAGGTTGTAAGATGGGGAGGGCGATGAGATGAGGGTGAGGGGAGGGAAAGGAGGCGTGGCGAGGGGGGGCAGGGGAGGAAAGGGGGTGGGTTAGGGGGGAGAACGAGAATAGTATAGTCGATTGTAGAAGGAGATTAAAGTGGCTTAGGGGGGTAGGGGGCTAGGAGGGATGGTCAAGGTACTGGGTATGTGGGGGAGAATGTCAGGGGAATAATCTGGTATGGACGATGAGGTACGAGGGATGGAAGTAAAGGAATCACCTCAGGCCGTTGAGAAAGGGGTGAGAGAGGCGTGTGGGGGGAGAGAGGGGGTGACGCTCTGTGGTGAAGGGTGGTGGCGCTGGAACGGGGTATGATAGGGGTGAGGGGTGAGGGTTAAGGGGGATGGATAGGGGTATAAATAGGGGAAGGTGGGAGGGGAGAAGTGAGGGAAGGAGCGTAGGGGATTTGGGCAACGGGATTGGGTATGTGTATGCGAAGAGGAGGGCATGTGTGTAGAGGGTCTGGTGAAGGGAGGAGAACTAAAGGGGTAGGTAGGTTATGGGAGGGGGGAAAGAGTGGTTAGATTGTGAATTGGTGGGGGGGATGGGTTGGAGAGTGAAGTGGGGAGATGTCAACAGCTGCATACTCTTACATATTGGTTTCGATATAATGAAACATTATGTGATATGTTAGTTACTTTGTAATTGACAAAATTCACTGACGATGACAATTATTTCTATTCCCAGTAAAACATACTGTATATGCCTTTGCGTTGTTTTGGAGAAGACATAAATTTTAACATACAGTTCCTTTTTGGCAATTTGGTCGCTTGAAAGGTAAGATAATTATTGATTTGAACATTTATTGCAGCTAATCATCCGGAACATTTCGGTAATAGTTCGCTCCAAGGTTAATTAACGGGAGTCTCAAATCACGTTGTTTTGGGGTTGTGCTTTTTAATCCTCCTACTGCACCTTATTACTATATGGTTCTGGAACTTTAGAATTTTAAATCTATTATTTTGTTCTTGAATTATGATAATTTATATTTGAAATCCAAGAGAAGCCGGCAAGTTAAAATGTAATTGATTTCACAAAAATAAGTTGCTTTCAACTTAGATTTTTTGTTAAACAAAATGTTCCTCTCCAAAACACGTTTAAGAGAGTCCCTCCTTGCGATTCATTTTATTTTGAAGAACTAAGACCATGTCTACTAATAATTTATTATAAACAACACCTGCTGTGTAAGTGAAAGACTGGTTCACAAACACACGCTATGTTAGCATTTTCAGGTCATACAGTTTAGTTTCCTTTATATAATTGGACTGTTGGCACTTTAATGCCATTTTTTACCAGCCTATGTCTTTAAACTCTGCTGTACATTGCATTACCCTCTGACCTGGTTATGCATAATTATTATCAATGCTAAATACATTGTAACTAACATTAGTTGGTGTCTATATTTGTAAAGTTTTTTGTTAAACAATTGTCCTCTCCAAAACTTTTCAATGAATGAAGCCTGAAAGCTCACAGTTAAAAAGTTGATTGCAATTACATGACCATCATACAGTCCATACACAACAACAAACAAACAATACATACTATATACAACACTGTCATCTTGAATTTAGGTCGCAGTAAAAAAAAAGAATTTGACTTTTGAATGCTACTAAATCAATTTTACTTCTCCATCTTGGATTGCCAATTAGCACCATCAACTTTAATATATGGTAAATATGGCCGCCTGGAGATGAAATGAGTTTTTGACATCTGATGAGTAGCACAGTCTAAGCATAATATTGTACACAGAAATGTGTGTAACAGTTGCAGTTATTGAAGTTGCTGTGTTTATTGTTAAGCAAAATGTCCCCCTCCAGATTACTATTTTATCACTGTTTCACTGAAAGATTTCATAAGGTTAACATGGATGCCACGGTCTGTACTTTTAGATATAAATGGCATATCCCCAAGGTTTTCAGAATCTGTTTAATTTTTTTTCCTCCACAACAACTTTTATTTTTCACCCCCCGTGAGACTGAAAGGGCACGCTTATGTGCATCACCCACAACCTGATGAATTACATTTGGGAAACCTGTTCCGTGACATTAAACTTAAAGAGACTATGATATTTCTAGAAAAGTGTGCCCGATTTTTTTTGTTGAATTGTGATTTTTGCTATGTGGACTGCTTCCCATGTCTTATATCACATGTGACGTGGACTAAGCTGAAAACAGCGTCTTTACGATGATTACTATCTGTCATGTAGGACACAAACGTCAAAGCGTACTCTCTATGGAGGCATATTAGGACAACAGGCAAGTTCAAAACATAATTTTTTGGTTTTCCGATTCTACTTGTTTTGTCCATAACTTTCGAAACATTCTCGGTAGGTGTCCACAACCTATGAAGTCAAACGTAGAGAATCTTTTTGTATCCTCAGAAATCTCCTTGTGCCCCTTTAAAAGATACTTGTTACTTTAACATGAACAAGCTATAGTCGGGGACGAAACCCTTGACGAGCGCTACTTCCTGGTTCTTCAGTATTCTGTCAGAAAATAGGCACTTGCCCTCTGATTGCCACCGAGCTGATCTGCTTTGCGGGTCCCTGACCACGCGTTCATACTCTCTGATAAGCTCCACCCCTTTACAGTCAAAGGGTTCTGTCACTGAATAAACTGTACTGTGAGCATTGACAGCTTTGTCTCAGTTGCCAGGAACTAACTGTCTATGTAAATGAGGTATCATCACTTTTGGGTAACTTGTAAGGTGTCTTTATTTGTTGCGAAAACACGTTTGAATTGAATGTCTCATTAATTACTCACAAATCAGAATAAAATCAATTTAATATCAACGGCGCCACACATTTGACAGCTATTTGGAGTATTTCCACTGACTTTATCCTGTGTAAATTTTAACGAAATTTTCAATGCGGCAAAATAATAATTTTTTCTAAAAAATTCAATGCATCCTGTACTGTACATGTGTTACATTTCCAGAGCACTGTTCACAACACGTAAACCTAACAGTAAACTGTTGTTCACTTTCACAGGCCCTAAACAGTACAGCCACCACTATATATGAAGTTTCTTCACTGACTGTTATAGTGTTGAATGTCATACTTAAGTACAACAATGGCACATCTCTGTACAACACACCTTGCCTTTGATGCCGACATGTTGGGTCTACAAATGAAGGCTGCATGGAACAGTGTGTCAAATTGATTTAGACTACAATGATGATAGTCTTACACAGAGCTACTGGAAAATGTCACCAAGTCGCTGGTCCCTGCACTTCCTGAAATCATCCACCAATGCAGAATATTCTAATCTAGGGTTGCAAAATTCCCGGGAAGTTTCAGAGCGGAAAATTTCGGGAATTTATGGGAATTTTAGAAATTTTTGGGAATTTGGGAATTTTTCAAAACAATATTAAAATTAATCATACAACATACTAGTACGGTCTTTTTGTTCTGAATGCTTTAGAAGACAAAAAAAAAAACAAGCATGTTTTAAACACTGAGTAATGACTAACCACCAACTCTTTAAAAACATCTGTTTGGGTCACTTTATATTCTCTCACTCTTTGGTCCTGTAGTTTGTATGCTGTTTCACCACCCACCTTATTTTACTTAGATATACTTCAAAATCTATTTCAACTAACTGGTTGTGACTGCTGTCTGTAACAGGCATGCACATTTTCAGAGGAAATTAAGCCCAATCAGCTAATTTCAGATTTTTCGGAAATCCCAATTTTCATTTTCATTCACATTTTTTTTTATTTGGTTAGCGCATTTGGGTTGATTTTACGTAGATATGATCAACCCAAAATGGCCTCAGACAGCAACAAATCACGAAATTGGAAAATTCCCATAAAATCTGAAAGAGTCTATTGGCTGAAATTCTCATGTTCATGTTTGTAACCTTTTGTGTACAATTAAACTTGAAATTCCAAATCACATTTCAATCTGGTTTGTAATTGTAAACCATATTTTGTCAAGTTAGTTGCTTTCAATTAAGTAAACAGCCTTTGTTTCGATCCAAAGTAAAAGACTGCATTATATATTTTTACAAGCAGACTAATTAGAAATGTTCACACTTTAATATTTTGTTTATAATATTCCTTGTTTTCCGAATACGTATTTAAAATTGAAAATTTAAATTACACTTGACAAAATGACATTTAATCTCGCGTCATGATTCTACCACAGGCCAATCGACCATTTTGGCGAAATTGAGTTTTTTGTCTATTATGATACTAATCACAAGCGCTTTTTATATACCAAATATTTAGCAAATAACATTCAATTTTTAGATATAATAGATTTTTCACTTTGGGTAATCATCCCAAACGCCATGAATCTTCCAAACAGACCACTCTGCATTCGTCCTGTTTGCTGTATCTGAAAACCACTCCACTGCGGCTTATAAGTGACCATCGATCAATGGGATACTGCGCGAGTCATCTCCTCGCTGATCACACGGGGTAGTCTGGTCCAAGTTTATATTGTAAAATGTGTGTCGGCTGTATCTGAGACGATTTGCCACCTCAAATATATAAATTTTCCAGTATTTACGACAGCAATTCTGCGAATATTACTGGGAAAATTACAGTATCCTTTAAAAACTATTCAACAATCAAAACTCTGACAATATTTTAGGCGGTTATTACAGAGATTGTGCAATGTTTTAAGAGATAAAAGCACTGACGACTCCTAACTTAGTAGGCCTATCCACAAATGTCAACCAAATTTTACGGTGCAAATAATGTAAAATCAGTTACTTTGGTAAACATATGCATAAACTGTAAAATATAATGGAATTTTGAATGAAACTATAAAAGCTGTGGTTTATGGGTTTTTTGGCAGAATTGCTCCAGTATTTTCCTATAAGATTTCAGTATTTTTAACTTATAATTGAGAATCCATAATAGTGTAACAATGTTGATATAATAATTCAAAGTTTCCAATACCAGCCTCTCTGATAAATTTGTCGTATAGTCCTCGAAAAATTGGACAAAAAAGTATTTTACTATATTTTATTACGGTCAAGTATTGTCTTTTTCTATCCTTTTTTTTTTACTGTGAGGCGCCCGTTTTATTTCGTAAATACAAGATGCATTTTAGTAGTGGGATAAACAAAAATATGCAGTTTAGCTGAATGTGTTCTTTACCTACATAAGATTGTAAGATGTCTTGACTGTCTAAGCGACGATCCGGGCGATGAGCACGGAAAAGGCGCCGACGGTTATCAAGTTTTTTGAATCGCACCAGTTGAAGTTTTTATATTATTATTATTTTTTATTGTTTTTAGTAATAATATTAAAATGACTTTTATTTTGCAAAAATGATCAACCGAATACGTTTCATGAGAATAAATTGTCACAATACCCTTATTTCATTTGAGAAAGTGATAACAAAAACATACATGTATTAGTTACGGTAAAACAAATTTTGCAAAAATAGTAACATTTACTCAGTTACACCTGTTACAGGCAATTAATTGATTGTTGAAGTTTTGTAATAACGTAAAATATTCAAATCAGCTAATTTGGTATTCAAGTTATAACAACAAGATCCTTTTTTAACCCCAGAAAGGGCATAAACAAGCACTAATGTAAGTTAGCCTTTTTCAACTTCAATTTTTTTATAGATAGTTCAAAAAACCTCTTGTTGAAAACCCGTTTCACGGTTTGGTATGATATTGTCCATTTTAATTTACATATATGAATTTGAAAGGAAAATACTGTACAGACACATAATGTCACTGTTTTATATTGCATTTATGTAGCCTTCGTATCGTGGTTATTAGTATTTGGATTCTATCAGAGGGTTCCAGGTTTGATTTCCTAGTTCATAGTAGATGGCTTCCTTGTTTAAAGTTACATGATTAATTTAACAGCTCAAATTAACCTCGTCTACCCGAGCCATTTTTTAAACAAAACCCCAAGGGTATGGGTGGGTTACCACCCCCTGTGATTTTTGTTATTTTATTGATTTTTTAGTTTTTTTCCTGTAAATTTGGTACCACAGATAGCTTAGCGTTTCTTATTTGCATTTGTACCACAATAAGTACCAACATCCCCATTATGACGTCACTATGACTCATATGTGACAGGAAAGTGCGAAATACTGAATATTAGGTGGAATTGGATATTTCGCAATTTTAGCGACCCAAACACCCTTTTATAGAGCACTAAAATTCTCTCATTAACTAAACTAATCATTTCCCATCATGAAATGGATATTCTGACCTTTTCTTTGGGATCACTTTATCTTCCTTTACCCCGATGGATTATTTGTTTTGGATAAAAAGGGCGAAATATGTCAAGTGGACAATTACCTTACTACTCTGGCACCAAAAAGGGGGCCTTAGCTAGCCGGGAAAACCTGAGGGTGCTAACCACCCCTACCCCCTTAGGTAGAACGAGGTTAATATCATAATGCAATGTAAACAACAGAATAAATCAAAATCTTTTTCTTTTTCCGCTTTTCTTTCCCTATATTTTCCACATACCTACTATATTTAATTTTGAGTTCCAGCACTTAGTTGGATTAATAATTTCACTAACGTTGTAATTATCTGTGTTTACTAATAAAAAAAGCGCAATCCAAGTAATGTTGTTTTTGAGTACATATACAAATTATATCCATTCACATTCAGCCATCCTCAATTCAAAATACTGATAATGGAACTTAAAAGATTACTCCTTGAAATTATTCAATAAATTTGAATGCAACCGATTACACTTTTACAGGAAATTATGTTCCTTTCAATTCCAATAACAAAAGATGTTTAACATGAGAAGAAATATCATCTGCATTTTCAAACAAATACCCTTGATATCAGAATTTGGCAATTTGAATTGAAATCAACGTCAGAAGTCTTGTCGGCAAATGCCATCTGAACCTAAAAATGGTTATGGTTTTTAGAAAGTTTTCTACAACAGAACTATAAGAGAAACTACTTTAAGAGTGCTATTGATCAAAGGTTTGTTGTAACATATACGCAAGATCTGTTGATGGACAAAAAATAAATAATATCATGGAATAGCAATTCATTTCAAATTGTTCTATATACACTCGAAGTCGTTTATTTTACGAGTTTTAGATATGTCATTGACATAATTGCATAATTATACTCTTCCTATGGTTTCGTTACTTGAAGTAGTACGTGAATCTTGTATTTATTTTCAGTTTACAGATGGGAACTACTGAAATTTAATAACTATAAATGTATAAGATCCAATGATTAAGCGTTTTTTAGGTTTACTTGTAATGAAAAATGACAGATTCATTATAAAACACGTGTTGTATGTGTCGATCATTAGAATTTAAAGTGATATTTTGTCCGAACGCCTCGTAAATTTCATTCAAAATATAAATGACTTGATAGAAGATAACGCTTTCTCTTGATAAACTAGTGATATTTGATTCTTTTTACTCTCTACAAAAAAGTACCACAATATACACTTCAGCAATAAACAGATAAATCACAACTTCTTCCCCTTAACGTTTATGGAAGTTCTTATGTCCAATAATCCAAAAACCCTAGGACATACGCTTGATGTCCTTAGTGTACTTACACAATGTGTGGCGATGTACAATTTGGAAATTACATCAATGATTAACTGTAATTTTATGTCCAATTTACCAGGCGTATTAAAACGGACTACACTGGAGCTTTTATTCGGAATTTTTTTCGAGAATAAACATTATCTAATTCAGTATTATGAATTTTCTCGAAATGTATTATATTAAGTCTTATAAATTCAGTATTCAGTATTATGAAAATCTCGAAATGTGACTTTTGGTCGATTGGCATGTTGGGAAGATTCGTGACGATATAGTGGAGACAAGTCTTCAAGTTTGTTAAAATTTTGTAATTAAAAATGTTTAAATGAGTCTTTGTCAGATTTAGAAACCACTAATTCCAATGAGTTTCATTTCCAGTTAGGACTTAGCAAAGGTGCACTCTAGAATAAGTATGTAAATGACCAGATATCTTGTCCGAGGAATGCCTAATAGATCAAAATTGTACAAAACAGTACGTTATACTTGAAAGAAAGCCTAGCTAACGGGTTTTTAATTTTCTGGGGAATTTTTTAAATAAACTGTTTAAAAAGTTTAAAAATGCCAATTGAAAATTCCCAATATTCCCGGGCCCTTCAAAAATTCCCGGAGAAAGGTTCGGGAGGAAGGTTTCCAAAATTCCCGGGACCTTCCACCCCATTGCAACCCTACGTACATCCACAGAATATCGTCTCCACGGCTTCAGTTCCTCATGCCCTCGATTGGTGGAAGGTTGGAAGAACAGAACAATACAACTTTCTCAGAAACCAACTCACAGGCAAACCGTTCAGTTCTGATAACCTGAATTGGACGAGTTGCCAAGTAATACAAATCAACAAGACAAGCCGGAGAGACCAAATCGAATACCTCAGCAAATCTCCAGCAGGATGACAAATTTGCTTGGCAAGATCAAGCAGACAAACAAAACCAGCTGCCTAGAAAATGTTACTAAGATGGTACAGATCAAAACAAGATGCACTCAGCACATTGCAATCCAGACTCTGCTTACAAACTCACCTATTGTACGGGTGTTTATATGGTCTTCCTATGGATCCTACTGTGACATGGAGACTGATGGAGGCAACTGGATTATTTCCAACAGCGGAGGGTTGATGGCTCTCCAACTTTGATGGAGACCGCGCTTATGCTCATTACGATAACTTTGAAATTGGAAGCAAGTCGTTCTGACAGGCTTACAATGGGCTCTTATTCTGGACAGCGCGGGAGTGCAATGAGATCTCAAGAGGGTATGGGATTTATTACTAAGGACCACGATCATGATACGAGATGAAGTATATAGTTCAATCAAACTGTGGTATTTCTTACCGTAGTGGCTGGTGGCACAACTGTGGCTCTCTCAAATATCATGGCCTCTATCTGGGACAAGATGGCAACAGTTACACAGGCATGACTCTTTGTACATTGGAAAAATTCATGGGAGTTCTCACGAAGTCTGAACTGAAAATCCGCCTTGTTGGTGCATAACAGTAAAGGCCAAATTGACCATATACTCTACCTAACTGGCCATTTTAAAGGGACACAATGGTCACAATGAAAAATATTCCAAGACATAATGGAATGGACCCTTGCTGAACTCATTTCACAAATTTGAAAACGATTGTGTGTTTCCATTTGTAAAAAAAAGGAGGAGTACTAACTGATACTATTTTTCTTGGTAAGCTTCATTCTCAGACAAGGCTGCTGACATTACTGCCAGCATTTTATTCAAACATAAACATGCAGTCATACTCACAGACCATTGCTAGTGAATGTGTTAGCTCCATTTTGATCTCCATGACCTTTGACCTTGACATACGACTTTTAATGGCTACTATGACAGGCACTTCTCCATGGTTACCTATGACCTTCATTAAGAACCAGGCAGGTCTTGAACCACTCTGAGCCTTTCATAATCACCTTTCCTACTTCTGTACAAGATAACCTCTCCATTGACCTTTTGTCCTTGGTTACTTTTACCCAGAGTACCCTACCAAGATTGCAGTCTCCATGGTGCACCTATCACCGTGTGTTTTGTAGCAAATTGGAGTTAGATGTTATGCACGAGCATGTAACCAGTGAGTTCCTCTTACTGAGCATTGTAAATGTTGGTAAATCATCACTGACCATCTATAAAAGTTAAAATACTTAATCCCCGCTGAACAAATCTTGTCATGATCTACGGCTAACTTCACAATAGTCAACACATCATAGACTCATCCTAAAGCAGATCATCAGCTTTTTTACTGTTATCAATCCCTATTCTTATGATTATTGACTTATATTGGCTTACGATGTTAAGCAGTGTGAAATCCACCCCTGGTAAAAACCCCAGGTTTCAATTCATCAATCAGGGTTTTTAGAAGGTATATCATCTCAAAAATTTCATACACTTTCCTTGGTTCCCCAAGAGTCACATTTCTCACAAGATTTTTCCAAGATGGCAGTAATTGAGGACTTATCGCTTACCCAGAATGCATTCTAATATTCCCTGATGACAATCACCCCATACCCAAGCACAATGCCCCACGCTGTTGTCCAAATCAAGATACATCTTTTTCATCAGACAGACGACATTCAATATTCCAACTCTTCTCCCCTTTGTTGTCCATTTTGTGCATGGCCATGGGCCCTCCTCTTGTTTGTAATCATAGTTTATGTCATGGGGAGAAAACATAAAAATCGGACCTGATCGGGTTCACCACCTTTAATGATGGTGTACAGTGGGATGATCTACATAGAATTCCAACAAGAACTCTGGATTTTTTTTTAACTGCTGTATAAAGAAATTCTTGACAATAAGTCACATACACCATGGTTATAAATGCACTATCCCTGACAGAATTCCGCATCAATAAAAGCATTAAGTGTTACATTTTGTAAGTGCCTATTGTTCCAATCTAAACCATAAAATCATTTATTGACAATATGCCACAAATTACAGATGACCAATTGAAAACTAACTATGATCTGTGACTTTATTCTGAAACACATTCTCATGAATATTCAGCACTAGATGAGTGGGCAATGCTGGTCATACTGTAGGAATCATCTTTTACATTACACATCCATACCTATGTCACTTACTGCTATTTATTCTGGTACTCAATTTGTATAATTGATTTCGCTCTTCCCCATATTCAATTGACTTGGGTAAATGAAAACCATGAAGCATCTGTTTTCGTTCAAGGGGCATTAAACTGTCGTCCCATGAAAGAGAGTTTTATCCTATATGTGTCATTCGCGTCAGTTCAAAAAGATAGGTGAAACCTATGAACCGCCCCTGCCCTGCCCTCTGATCGACTTCTCTGACTGTCCAAAGCTGTTCTGGTCCTTGCGGGTCCCCAC
>JAMKCH010063313.1:0-11948 GCA_023653785.1 Ophioderma brevispina
TTATACGACACATACTAGATGCATTCCTTAATTGCGCGCAATCGTATGAAATAGCCCGCCTAATTTTTTATATCGGCATAAGAAATATTTTGGCCGAATATCGGTGTCAAGCTACCCATAATAATGTTGAAAACGTAAAAAAGAGTTTGAAAGAATATTGAAAACAAATGTTCGCAATGTTGTATGTCTTCTTACAAATTAATCGTAATGTTATTTACTTTCTTTACTTGATGAACAATGAACATGTAACACAATAGTTGAAATAATTATGTATGCACACAAAACTTAAGAGTTTATTTTAAAAAGCCCCGCATGATTTAAGTATATTAGCATGATTAGTGATGATTTAATCAGGTCAGTCGGACAAATTGGTACAAATGAAAAAATATGGTGGAAAAACGTTCACAAGAAATTACACCGAACGACTGATGGTTTATAATAAACCCGGTAATAAACTATAGATTTTAAATAACTTATCAACAAACACGTACACACACAAAACATTTCTATTTCATTTTATTCGGCACTTTGAACATCATCTAAAAATACGGAGAAAATGTTACGTATAATACACATCACATGTAGAGGCCTACAACATCGTCTCAACCACACCAGTCACTTAAAAAATAAAACGGCTGCGAAAAGAGACTATGGCACCCACGTCCGTTTTAAGAATGGACGCATGTCCGTTGTGCAAATGGACGCCGGTCTGACGTCCGTTTTAAGAATGGACGCGCGTCTGTTGTGCAAATGGACGCCGGTCCGTATAGAGGTATTTGATAAGAAAATATTAATATGAATGTTACAAAATTACTTAAAATGAAACTGAACAGCATATGGATGATCGAATTTTATGATTTCACCCAAATCAACCGACAATATTCGTCTCACGTCCGTTTCCTACGTCCATTCGGCTATTTCTGACGTCCATTCCGGCGTCCATTCGGCTATTTCTGACGTCCATTCCGGCGTCCATTCGGCAATTTCTGACGTCCATTCCGGCGTCCATTCGGCTATTTCTGACGTCTGTTTATACAATGGACGCGTCCATTGTCCTACGTCCGTTACGTGGTTTTTGGGGTTCTAGCTAACTGCAGATTGCCATACGGTACAGAAGTAGAGCTGTTGTTTGATCAAATTCATGTAAATGATTGTGATTTTATGAGATAGAAAATATCTCGGTATTCATTTTCGATTTAATGTGAAGTGATTAATTCATTGATCACAAATTTTGATGCATAGTGGCTCGTGAAAACTTTGAAAGTACAACAGCTGAGATTCACATGATTTGATTAATATTATTAAATTAGAGTGATTAAAATTGAGTATTCTGGCTACATACATAAAGTGATAGTTGTTTTGAATACTGTTAGTGCCATGAGTACAAGTCTTTTTGTCGTTTTGAGGATAAGCTTAGGCGACAAATTGTTAATGGATATTAGGATTAGGAATTGTTCACATTAGCTTGTATGGATTTTTTTTATTTTAACTGGGAATATTTTTATTGAATTTATTATTTATTGAAGTCGGGTCGCATGCGCGAATCGCAGTATAGTTCGTCGTTCGGATCGGCCGCCGGAATCTCTGGAGTTAGTTTATGGCACTTGGTTATAGTATGTTGCACCCACACCATACACACCCTCATACTTTCACACTCCCACCACATACATACTCTCATACTTCCAACCCCCAACGTGGCGTAAACAGGCGCACAAAGAAAATGTTAAGTTACGAATCCAAACGATCATAAATTATGTTAAGAGCTGAATCGTTGGTAGCGTGCTCATTATATGAGTCAGCGCATTCAAAAAACGTGTCCCGTTATGAGGGAAATCTCTATGGCCATAGCTATCGTAACAATTGATGGTAAACATCAACCGATCTGCCTTGGAAAATGGTTGCGGTACCGATGCAGTTTTACATTGTTATATATCTGTGAACCCAATTCTACTCATGCTTTTTCCCCGATAAAACAGGAGAGAAAAGTCGATCTACGACAGTTTTACGGCAAATTGTGCCATCACTTTTTTTAACTTTTCGGTTCTAAACTGATGACTTGGTGAGTAAGCGATAGTAACTGGTGGAATTTTCCCCGTCGGGTGTTGTCAAAATCTGTTGTCTGCTGCATGACACATTTTATCGAAACTATAAGCCGTAAGCTCGCCAATTGGTGCAGCATTTATCATGCATGGGCCATTGGAATGTATGCGGTTGTGATAGCAAAAATTACAGACCAACAGATATTGCACAATAATTCGGGAATCGGGTGTAGGTCATATGCTTTATATTGATTTTTGCCAACCCTAGGATCGGTTTCATGTCAGGCTCAGGGGGAACAATAGTGTAAATGAAAGGAATGAGTAATAGTAGTAATGTAGCTAATGAGTGTCACATGTCATGATCATTCGAGGCTGGGATGGGGGGGGGGGGGGGGAGAGGTAGTGTCATGTGTATACAGCGCTGGCATGGGGGGAGGGGATTGGTTGTACGTGACAGGGAATCTGTATGCTTTCCAGGCAGAGTGGGGTCAGCTAGTTATAGTACCATTTTTTGACAACTGGTTACTGCATTCCCGTTTGTGATTAAAGGGGGTGGGAGGGGGTAGGTGAGGTATGTGCACAAGTCGGGTTGAACATGTAGTGCTTCCCAAAACAGGTGGGGTGGTCACTTGAGCTATTTCTACAATTTTGAAATTTGGACAAGGTTGGCCTGAAGGGGGTGGGGAGAGGGAGGGTGGGTGGGGGGGGGAAAGGGGTGGGTACAGGGGATTTTTTTTTGTTTTTTTTTTTTTTTTTTTTTTAGAAGGGGAACCTACACCTCATATGACCCCCTTACCGTGCAGAAGTTACATCACAGTTAAAAAGGGTCATAGACATACTTGCCAATTATGGGACAAACAAGATTTTTGAAATGCAGGGGAAACCCCATAAAGGCCGAATAAAATAGATGTGATGATTACGTCTAAGTCTTGTTATTGGTCAAATACAGCACTTTCATTGTGATTTTTAGAGACATCTAGGGGGTCTATTCTTGTACTTCTTTTAAATAAAGAAAAAAGGCCTCACCATTTTTCTGATGCGGCTGAAAGTTACTGGTAATATCAAATTTCAGGGAACAGCCATATTTTAGTGTCATTTCAGTAAAAAAAAAATAGTAAAGTTGACACGGCACGCTACCATGGTTACTACGGTGAATTCGCCAGGGACGTCAGATTCTAGCATCTGACGGCACGCACAGCGAAGCTCATTAAATATGCCCGATAGTGACCTCGATTTTGACCCTTCAGGAAAAATAATATTGCGCATGTCAGATCAGAACGAAATCGACTGTGGCCGCAATGTGTAATTTGTTTTGATTGTGAGGGGGGGGGGGGGGCGCAGGGGGCAGGTTTCCCCTCTGACGACGTTGGCCGGGAAAAAAATTGCAAAAATCATGCTAAATCATCCGTGACCGGGAAAAAATTTGCCTTTTGAACCCCCTGAGAGGGAAAATTTCCCAGACTCGGAAATTTTTCCCCTCAGAGCGGGCAGGCCCGTTACGCCCACTGCACCCACACATACACACCCTAATCCATCCACACACCCACAACTCATACTTTACACACACCACACATACAACCCGTAACATCCACCACACCCAACACATAAACACACTTATCATAAATCCACACACCACACATACACCCTTATACTTTCACACACACACCCACAACCTACACATACACACCCTCATACTTCCACACACCCACAAATACACACCCTCATACATCCACGCACCAACAATACACACCTTTATACTTTCACACACCCACACATACCCACCCCTCATGCACCCACACGTGCACTTACACCACTCTTACATGCACCCCCTTATACAACACTCATCAAACCATGTTACACCCTTACACACTTATTAGTATCAGTCCATTATGTAGAGATTGGAGGTAGGTAGTGTACACAACGGTAGGTTGCTGAGCTACCGGTGTCCCAAAAAAAACGCAAAACTTGGTGGCAGGCGCCATAAGTTTTGAACAAAAGCACGTGGACTAGTTATTTGTTGTTGTAAGGTAAGATGGGATCTGTTAGCTAATACCCTGAAAATTTCACTTAAAGGTAGAGTCATATTTTAAGATATGACCCCAGAAATCAAGTGACCTGCAGGAACCCATTTAACCACTTGCCAGGCGATATTAACTACAAATACGTACGTTTTGCGCCCATAACCACCAATATGAATTTCAAGTCCAACCACCATTTTCCCCTTTTTTAAAAGATATAGGTGCTGCCCCCCCCCCCCCCCCCAATATAATATATGAATGTTTCCATTGGTATACAGCTAAAAATATGCATTTTAACATACTTAAAGATCGAATTACGAATGTATGATCAACAAACAGATCTTCTATGTCCAAATCAGACGGCATTGGATTAGAGCTAATCACTTATATCATTTTGTTAAGCACACAAAGAATATCTTAACCCAAAAGTTAATGACAGAATGAATATACTGATGTATTGTTATGAGTTTTGTGTTTAAATCAGAGGTTTTATCATAAAGTGAGAATGTAAAAAAAAACATTATTTTGTAGTAATAAGCAGGGCAGACCAACACATTTATAATTTAGGTAAGTGGAGTTTGTCTAGGACTTAGTCATAGTTTTATATCTTCTTGAAACATATTTAATCACCAATAAATTAATGTTTTAATAAGATTATTATTTATTATCAGTAAAAATAATTATGTAAATGCAGGATTTGATACAAAGAAGTTCTGCAAGAAATTTGGGCAGTAAATGTTGATGGCAATCCAATCTGTTATTTGCCATTCTTTTCTCATTGCAGTTTGTGGTTACACAGCTCCCTATTTTTGTAAAATGGGTTCTGCGGGTTACTTGATTGTTGGGTCATATCTTAAAAACTATTGAATCTAACTTATGAAACTTTTCAGGAATATTAGCTAAAAGTCCCATCTTACCTTACAAACAAAGAATAAGTAATTAATGCTTGTCAAAACTTATGGGCATGCACCAAGTGTTGCCGTTTTTTTTGGGAACTTGTTATATTATGTGCACCCACACATACACACCATCATAATTTCACACTCCAAACACATACATACTCTCATACTTCCACACACCCCACACAGTGGCGCGTAACAAGGCGCACAAAGAAAATGTTCAGTACGAATCAACGATCCATAAATATGTTAAAGAGCTTAATCGTGTGTAGCGCTGCTCAGTATATAGAACGTCCACGCGCTGTCATTCAAAGTGTCACGGTTATGAGGGAAATCTCTATGGCCATAGCTCTCGTACATTTGATGGTAAATATCACCCGATCTGCCTTGGAAATGGGTTGCCGGATACCGATGCAGTTTTACATTGTTTAAATATCTGTGAACCCCCCTTCTTACTCATTGCTTTTTACCCGAATAAAATCAGTGAGAGAAAAAACAGTCGATCTACGACAGTTTTTCGGCAACTTAAGTGCCATCACTTTTTTTAACTTTTCGGTTCTAACTGATGACTTATGGTGAGTAAGCCCCCGATAGTAAATGGTTGGAATTCTTCACCGTCGTGTGTTGTCAAAAGATTTGTATGTTGATGACAATTTTTATCGGAGAAAATATAAGCCTTCAGATCGCGATTGGTGCAGACTTTATCATGCATTGGTCCATTTGAATGGATGGCGGTTATGTGAGCATGCAAATATACAGACCACAAGATATTGCACAATAATTCGGGAATCCGGGTGTAGTCATAGGCTTATATGTGATTTGCACCCTAGGATCGGTTCATGCTCAGGCTCAGGGGAACAATAGCTGTAAATGAAAGGACATGAGTAATAGTAGTTACATGATAGCCTAATGATGTGTCACAAGTCATGAATCATTCGAGGCTGGATGGGGGGGGGGGGGGAGGGGGGACGAGGTATGTGTACTGTGTATAGCAGCGCTGGTGGTGGGAGGGGATTGGGGTGTAACGGTGACAGGGAATCTGTATGCTTTCCAGGCAGAGTGGGGTAAGCTAGTTATATCTACATTTTGACAAATCAGTACTGCATTCCCGTTGTGATTTTAAAGTGGGGTGGGAGGGTAGGCTGAGGTATGTGCATAAGTCGGTCGTAAGGTAGTGCTACCACACAGTGGGGTGGTCAAATGAGATATGTCTACATCTTTGAAATTTTGGACAAGGTGCCTGCCGGGGGTGGAGGAGGGGAGGGTGGGGGGGTGGGGAAAAAAGGTGGGGGTACAGGGATAGAAAGGGAACTCAACCTCATATGACCCCCTTACCGTGCAGAATTTAACATCACATTAAAAAGGGTTCATAAGCATACTTGCAATATGGGACCAAAACAATTTTTTGATAAATGCAGGGAACCCATAAGGCCGAATAAAATTTAGATGGATAGATAACGTATAATTCTGTTATTGATCAACTACAGTCACTTTCCTGTGATTTTAGAGGAACATATAGGGGGTTCTTTATTCCTTGTACTTAAAGAAAGAAAAAAAGGCCTCACATTTTTCTGAGCGGCTGTGAGAAAGTTACTGGTAATATCAAATTTCAGTGAACAGCCGATGTTAGTGTCATTTCATTAAAAAAAAAATAGTAAAGGTTCGAATACGGCACGTACCATGGTTCTACGGTGAATTGAATTCGCCAGGAATCAGGATCTAGCAGTGACGGCCACGCACAGCGAAGCTCATTAAAAATGCCGATAGGGACTCACGATTGTTGACTTCAGGAAAAATCATATTGCGCATGCTCAGTCAGAACGAAATCGACTGTGGCCGCAATGGTCCGTTTTGATTGTGAGGCGGGGGGGGGGGGGCGAAGGGGGAGGTTACCCTTGACGACTTGCCGGGCAAAAAATTTGCAAAATCATGCTAAATCAGCACGTGACCGGGAAAATTGGCCTTTTGACCCCCCTGGGGAAAATTTCCCAAGACTGGAAATTTTGCCCCTCAGAGCGGGCAGGACTGTTACGCCACTGCACCACACAACACAACCTCATACATCCACAACACCCACACGCGCATACTGTCACACACCCCCACATACACACCCTTAGGACATCCACACAACCACACATACACACAATCATACAGCCACACACCCCACACAGACACACCCTCATACGTTCACACACACACCCCACACACCGACACACACACCCTCAGACTTCCACACACCCACACATACACACATCATACATTACAACACAAACATACATACACACCCTCATACTTTCACACACCCACAAAAGTACCCACACCTCATGATGGCACCCACACGTGGCACTTACACCCAATCTTACATGCACACCATTATACACACTCATCACACATGTACACCCTTACACAACTTATTAGTATCAGTCCATTATGTAGAGATTAGGAGGTAGGTAGTGTACACACGTTAGGTTGATTGAGCTACCGTGTGTCCCAAATAAAACGCACCACCTTGGTGGCAGGCGCAATAAGTTTTGAACAAAAGCACGTGACTAGTTATTTTTTGTTGTAAGGTTAGATGGGACTGTTAGCTAATATCCTGAAAATTCATAAAGGTAGAGTCATATTTTTAAGATACACCCCCAGAAATCAAGTAACCTGAAGGACCCATTTAACCAAATGAGGCGCTATTAAACTACAATACGGCACTGTACGTGGTGAGCCCAAACACCCAATATGAATTTCTAAGTCCAACCACCATTTTCCCCTTTTTTAAAAGCTATAGGTGCTGCAAAAAATTATTAATATCTGAATGTTTCCATGGTAATAACAGCTAAAAAACATGCATTTAACATACTTAAAAGATCAAATTAAGCGCATGTATGATCAACAGACTCTGTATTGTCAAAATAAGACTGAATTGGATTAGAGCTACTCTTCATCATCATTTTGTTACGGCACACAAAGAATTATCTTAACCCAAAATTATGAACCAGAATGAAATACTGCATGATATTGTTATGAGTTTTGTTGTTGAAAACATAGGTTTTTTTCATTTTTGGGAATGTAACATTATTTTTAGTAATAATGCATGTGCAGCCCAAAACATTATCATTTTATGGAATGTGGAGTTTGTCTATGATGAGTCATAGTTTTATATCTTCGTGAAACATATTTAATCACCAATAAATTAATTTTCATTAAACGGAATGTTTATATTATTAGCAGTTAAAATAATAATTATGTAAATGCAGGCATTTGATCCAATGAAGTTCTGCAAGAAATTTGGAGAAGGTTAAATGTTGATTGCAATCAATAGGTATTTGCCATTATTTCTCATCCCAGTCGCCTGTGGTTAACCAGCTCCTCATTTTTGTAAATGGGTTTTTCTGCGGGTCCTGATTTTGGGTAATTATCTTACAAACTATTTGCCTACCTTTATGAACTTTTCAGGACGATTAGCTAAACAGTCCCATCTTACCTTTACAACAAAGAATAAGTTAATAAATGCTTTTGTTCAAAATTATGGCGTATGCCACCAAGTGTTGCGTTTTTTGGGACACAGGTATAGTGTGTGTTGCGTTCAATCAATCCATCCGCAGTAGATGGAAGGGCACATGAGATGTTGAAATGGTATGTATTGGTAAGGAAAGAGTGGGTGATTTTCACACCCACTACCATGTTGCTAATAAATATTCAATGTTCCCCTTATCTGAGTTAAAGTTCTAACTCAGAGATTTTCGAAATATTATTTTTTTGTCTCGCCTGAACGTTTGTCGGCAGAGACTTAGTAATCCACTTCGTTCTGTCTGTCTGTCTGTCATGCTGTCTGTCTGCCTGAGACGCGGGTCCACGCGTTCTCGACCTGATTAGATTTTGGGGCGTAAAATTGCTTAATAAGTATCTAATTGCATAATTAAGAAAATTTTCCCGCAAGGCTTGTGTACAAGTTTTCTGGAGTCCGAAAGGCGTATGATGGGATGTAACTGGTGGAAGGAGCGGGCTGGAGATTTCTCGAATTGATTAGATTTCGGGCCCCGTTATTTAATTTTGGGGCAAATTACATATGCAAATGAGCTACTTAATATGCAAAAACAGCGTTAATTGCCATCTTTGAAACGGTACATAGGATACGGAAAAATTCCCCTTCACTGCATGAAAAGCCTATCATGGGTGCGCATCTTTTTTCCATTTGAGCATGTGTGATACAAGCGGCTTCGGTATGCAAATGAGCTAATTAATATGGTAATTACTGTATCTCTGAAACCGTACATCGGATGGCAAAATCCTTCGCTACATGAAAGACTTCTATGCCATGCATCTTTTGGGTGAATCATAATTGGGTCAAGGAATGTGGGCCCCATTGAAATTAAAGCGGGCATTTTTTGATACAATTGATCTAATTAAATATGCCAATAATTGGTGATCACTGAAATTGTACATTGGAATATGCAAAATTCCTTCGCCTACATGAGACTTCTATGCGTACATCTTTTGTATGTAATCACAATGGCGTCAAAGTGCAAGTGGACATTTAAGGGGCATTGTTGTCGCAATTGATCTAATTAAATATGCCAATGCTGCTTGCTTAAATGGGTACATTGGATATGCAACAAATTTCCTTTGCATCCATGAGACTACTATATGGTAACATTTTTTGTGTTAGTGAATAATAATTGTGGTCAAAATGCATGGGGGCCACTTAAAGGGGCATTCTTTGCTTATTTTACATGCTAAATGATTGGTCCATTGCAACCAAATTTTCTCAGGTGTCAATGGTAGTGTGAAATACTACACTTCAAAAAGAAGTTGATTCAGGAGTTTGTTACCTTACAATAAATTAGGTCAGCCTTTTTATTTGGCAGTATGGCGGTGTGTGTGATTTTGGTGGTGTACAAACACACGTGTACAAGAAGACTTATCAATAAGGGGGGAGTACACCACAACAAAGGTATTAACATCAATATAATAGCTAGATCAGTGCCCATGTTTTCATGAAAGGTTTTTCTACTTCTGGTCAGTCGTTTGGGTTGCCAGCCTGTTTACATTCATGGGAAAATGTGAAATAATGACGCAAACTTGTGCATTTCACCACTTTTTGGACACCGTGGCGACTCAAATTTAAAATGTGTCACATGATTTTTGAAAATATGTTTTGCCAAATTTGAATAAACTTTCATCTTTTACTAAATTTAGTGAATTTTACGGGATTTTGCATGACTTTTTTCATGATTAATATAATCTATCTACAATGGAAATGGTTGTGGCCTGGGTTGCGTGTCAAATGAACGAGCAGGAAATAAGAATACTATAAATGCAACCCGGGGGCTACTCCTAACCATCTCGTGGTTATGATTATGTTGGGGACATTTCAAGATTAATACCCCAAACGTACGAATTTGTTGTGACCTCTATGGTGGTACCAAATGAAAGAGTGAGAATCTAGAATACTATAACTGCAAACTCGGGGTGCTGCCTACTCCTAAACATCTCTTACTTGTGCTCATGGTGGGGACTTTTCCATGATTAATATCTCCACATGGAAAATGTTTTGACCCTAGGGTGGTGTCAAATGAAGAGTGAGAGTTAATAAACTACTATCAAAAAGCAAACCCGGGGTGCTACTCCTAAAACATCTTAGTATATGCTCTTGTTGAGGACTTCTCTTGATTAATATCTCCACTCCACCATGGAATGTTGTGACCCTGGGGTGGTGTCATGAAAGAGCAGGAGTAAAGAATACTATAAATGCAAAACCCGGGGTGCGACTCCAAACATCACTGACTTATGATCGTGGGGGGTTCAACTTGCAAGATGAATACCTCCACAATGGAACAAGGTTTGGTACCCTAGGTGTTGTCAAATGAAATAGTGGAAGTAAAACTAGTACGAAATTGGAGTTTATCTGGTTTGCACAACTTTTTTGGGACACCCTGGACTCGCACAGTGCACTCGTTGTGTGCTGCTTTTTGTCTTACAATTAATGCGAACGCATGCCGAGACTTAATGGTTCGAGAACCCCCCTTGTTTTTGTGTAATAATAGAAAATAGTCAACTAGAACTAAAGATGTACCTAAAATGCACATTCCGAAATTTTTTTTTTGAGATGAATGGACTTTTCGTTTTGATGCAAAACATGTGTAAGTATTACGGTCCCTAGGATCCTGTGTAAACAAAACTTCCGGGATCCGGATTTTAATGAACAAGTTGTGATGTTCTATATGAAGGACATCGATTTAAATCTTAGCAATTTCACACATGTGATTCGTATATGGACAACATTATTACAATGCAAAAACACGATTTTTTGGAATTGAGGGCGCCCTCCTCAGAAAATCTCTGAGACGGCCTTTAAGAAGTCATGAAACCTGACCCCCTATCATCACACGAGTAATGGTTCTCAACAGCAACATATACACCGAGGCAATTGAAGGGTCTTGTCTAGAGAATAGCACATCACTCCGAGGCATTTGAGGGTGGTCGTGCCCAGATAGCATAGCACTATTAACAAGGACACTGATTGTAGTGGTGGTCCACAATATAATGGCACCCCACAGGCGTCAAAAAACGTCGAGTTTACAAAAAAGACGTCGAGTTTAACCAATGACGTCCGAGTTTCCAAAACAGACGTCCGAGTTTCCAAAAAAAAAGACGGCGAGTTGATAAAAAAGACGTCGAGTTAGAAAAAAAGACTGCGAGCGTAGAACAAGACGTCGTTGTTTTTTCACGTCCAGATTTTCGAGTCGAGAAGGCCGCCAAGGCGCTCACTGAATAATAACCAAGTCAAGGCAATGTATTATAGCTTGTGCATAATGCCAGCTTTTCAAACAATTAACCAATTAACCCAGGAACCCACCCTTAGCTGTGTGTAGCCAAGGTCCAAGGAGGTGAGAGAAAATCATAACATTTGCTCAGACTTCCATGCACAGTAGTACAGGAAAAATTGTAAGAGTATCCAAAGTTCTTCAAGACCAGCTTTCAACGGTATAACGACA
>JAMKCH010063314.1:0-26848 GCA_023653785.1 Ophioderma brevispina
TTTTTTTATAGAGCTATTGTTTCTACAAAACCCAATACTCATTTAAGGATTGTTAGTCTATCTTTTGTAGGCCAATCAGTTTTTACTTCCGGTGGTTCAGCAACCTATACTTTAGTCACCATGAGATGAAACTTATCTTTGATAAAGCACATTTAGATCACACAGGGAAGTCCAATTCAAAATGCAAGCCTAGGTAAATATACCATAGTAGATAGAGTATTGCACAAACTTGGAGCCTTTCCTCTGACCAAATCTGTAGAATTTAAGTGGCCACAGAATGGGGTCATGTTCTCTTTACATACCTGACCAAGGTAGAGTAGTTCATAGTAACATCCATATGGTGTTTTTGATTCAATCCTCCCCAATGCACCATTTTGGGAATTTCACCTCATAGGGTATGTTATCACATCAAATCCTATTCTTCCACCATAAAAACCCTGACTTTAAGCTCATTTTTAGCGCTCCAAAGCGTTTAGTACTTTAGGGGATTTTTTTGCATGATAATGAAAATGTTCTTGTGGTTCTTAAACTTTTGGATACTTTTTATCCCTAAGTATTGACATTTTTTAGTACAGTACGGTATAGGCCCATTGCTATGCATCAGGGGAATTGATTCAAACACCCGCCTGGATAACATCAGACTATATTTCAACGCCACTCATTAGGCAGCAAGTTTACCATACAAAAGCCAAACCCCTTTAATTCAATCTAATAGCATCGATTCAAAAGATGGGTATTTTTAGATCACTTCTCATAACATTTCTACTTATGTTGAAGTCAAAGACCGCATAGGTTCTTTATATTTTAACGATCTAGGTACCAGACAGTTACAGCGGATTAATTTAAGAGTGAAATATCAATTATCTAATTCAATATACACAAACTTGTTTTTAATGTTCGAGGCTTTTCTTTTCCAGTCGCTGGGAAGCAGATGTGGGAATTATACATCATTGTTGTGGTAAAATTGTACCGTCCGCAGTCAAATCTGTATTCAAAGATTAACATTTTTTTATGACAAGTGAGTAACAAAGACTGGGCAACATGAGTGTTTTCATCAGCGACTCAACTATAGCATTACAAGAAACATTTTGGTGCTTGGGGGGGGGGGGGCCCCACCAATGTATGCCCCGCGCAATGGCGGAATTGATTAAAACATCCCAAAATAGCCCAAGAATTGAGAGTAAATACATTTCCAACAAATTGCTTGTGCAGGGACTTTTACTGAAAAAACTGAAGTATGGTATAAATAGCGGTATCGTAAGTGTTGATTAAAGTTCACTTATTTTGTTCAAGTTAACGATCACTGTGTACCTCAATGCCGACCCTCATACTGATGTCAGCTTCCAAAAAATTGTCAATACTGAGTATTAACCGGGCACTGTTGGCAGTTCGCCCAACTGGGCTGATATTTGACCCCACTTAAACAAATGGACATAGAACTTTGTACAGATCCCATATAAATTTGTATAAAAACACTGAAAATACACAATCTATCTCACACTGAATCATCTTTACTTACACAAAAATCTCGTGTGTTTGGCATAATATTTAATGTCATTTTCATGCACAACCATTAAGTAATTTAGAGGCAACTGTTTCATCATTTTTCAATTGTCATAAAAATTGTTATGACCAAGGCTCCTTCAGGCTTCAATGCAGTAAAAACTCCATGTCTGACAAGTTACTCAACATCTATAAGCCCCGCGCTCCTGCGCGGGGCCACAATCATACTAAAGAAAGTGTAGCATGTCCCGTCACAAGCCCGTCATTGTCGTAGCATGATCTTCCGTGAAGAATTATGATTATTGTATCATTAGGCTGATTGGTAGCATGAAGGAATTGTTGATCGAACCAGTTCCACATTTAATTAATCGCACCATGTTACAAAACCCTGACAATGAGTGGAACATTAAATTTTAGCAGGAAAAATTTTTCAAGAAGTAGCCCCTTCACCGGGGTCAGGTATGTGCCGTCAGTCAATGGTAGTTGGGATTATCACCCAAGAATAATTTATGCTACATTTTTTGTTTTTATAATACCTGCACCTAATGGCTCTAAAACCGAGGTTCTCAATTATATAAGCTGAAGGCCCACAGAATGCTGAACCATTTGAACGTTCCCTACTTGAGGGCCCAAAACCACCTGAAATTCTTGTTTCCCTTTATATTTTAGAGCAAGTCGAGGGCCACAAATCAACGGTTGGCGGGCCGGATTTGGCCCGTGGGCCTCCTATTGAGAACCCCTGGTCTAAAACTCTGTGCTTGTGTAGAACTAATCAATTGCCATCATATAGAGCTGACAATGACAATTTTGCCAACCTGTGGACTTATTGGATGTCATTATGATGCCATACTAGGTATGTTAGTAATTATTTTGGTATCAGTGTGAAGAGGAGGACGATAGCTATTTGCTGGTTTAAAAATCATCGGGTGCTTTGTAACAAATCCCCCCCCCCCCCCCCCCCCAAAAAAAAAAAAAAAAAAAAACCCCCCCCCGGTACGCCTTGATAAGATGAGGATTACAGGGCTAGAATTTCGGCGAGAATCCGAGAATCGATTCTCGCAAAGATTCTCGTAAACCAATTTGCGTGAATCAATGTTGATTCTCGTAAACTTTAAAACTTAACACAGCAGTGAATTAGATGATTCCCGCAAAATTTGTTTTGGGGAATCAAGATCGATTCACGTACACAGCGACGAAATTCTACCCCTGGATTAAGCCAGACATAAAACAAGATGGACAACATGCTTGGAAGTTTGAACTTGGAATAACATGCAGTAACCTAAGCATGTGATGGTTGCAATTGACACTTGCACATACTTGCAAGATCATTTAGGTGGTAAATACAGTTAGGGTTCATGTCCGGGACATGGCAAGTCACTGCTGGTACATAATGCGGCATATCACTTTGCGAGCAAATGAAATATGGCGATGAAAATCGTACTCATTGAGTTTAGACAGAGCTTGTCGAGGCCATAAGTCAAGATGTTGTATTAGGGGTAATAAACCAGAAATAACTCGTAGCCTAAACAGCTTTTAAGTCACATTGACACTTGCACATAGTTGCTAGATCGTCTCGGTGGTATATCAGGTTCACGGCAGGACATGACATAGTTGCTTGCTGGTATTTGTGAAATTATTGCTAGCGATCAGTTACAATGTCGTTGAAATGTTGCGAGTGGAGTCAACTGTGACTCGCTGAATGATAGGGAGAGTCTATCTATAAAAGATCATTTAGTCAGGATACACTTACTGTAGTCTAAACACATAGGGTTGGAATATAAACCAATGTGTGTACTTGGTAGAGAATTTTAAGGATGCACAGTAAATAGAGTGAAATTCAAAATGCCATTTTGTACCTGTCAAGAGGTGTAATAATTTTGATGATATTTATTTGAATTTCTAAAATTACAAACAGATGTAGGAATGGAATGAAGTATGGTAATATTTAGAAAAACATAGGCTGGAAAAGTCCAAATTACACACAAATCTGCCTACATGAATAACAAAAACAAAAAAATAACAACCAGAAGTAACTCAAATAAACATCGGGTTAATAAGTGGAATTTTTGATTTGCTTATATTTCAATATACAACATGCCTGAATTTGGTATAATTATTCTCCTATACGAAATTAAAAATTTCACAATTTTTGTACTAAAAAAAAAAGAACATTTCTCCGCTTAATCCCTTTCAGATGGGAATACAAAATTTTTGAGGAAAGCTTTACATTGGGGGCAAAACCACATCTTTTTTCAGGACACCTGATATTTGAAATCTTCTCGTTGCTCCTTTCATATCAAGGGTGGTTTAAATACTGTAAGTTAAAGAAACCCGTACAACGCGATAATATTAAACCATATAACACTATAAAAACATTTTTTTTAAAAAAAAATTTTTTTATTTTTGGGGAAAAAAAAAAAAAACCTCCCCCAACCCAACAACTTAACGGTGGTTTCATAGAAAAAGGGATTAGAAACCCTAACATGAATTAAAACCATCTGAGTCTTACTATGTGGCTATTTAAAAATCGCGCTAGTGTATAACTTGTTATTCGATACGACCGGGCACGTTTGAGGTCATACATGTTGCCATAGGAAATACACATTATGAAGCATCATGCGTGAAGTTGTACGGATGCGCTGTGCCCTCTGTATCGCATAACACAAATACTATCCCTCACAGTAGCGCAAATTTCACAATAGCGCATGGTCAGCCAAATGTTTTTAATTCGTTTTTATGGTATTATAATTCCATTTTCCCATTAACCACTCATATGTGTTCAATAATTGTTTTTATAGCGTATATTGTTGAAGTTAGTCCGTGACACAGGGTCTTCTTTAACTGAGGACAGGGGATTTCCTTAACTAAGGAAATGTTGGTGTTTGATCATTTTTAAGCATTGACATATGGTGTACCGAGTTGTGTGATACAAGTGATGCTGTATGGGAAGTAGACATGGTGCCTGAGTAAAATGAGATGGGGATTTTTGAGAAGGGCAGAGAGAGCAATGGTGAGAGCAATGAGTGGTGCGAAGTTGATGGATATGAAGAAACGGTGGGACATTTGTGGTGGGTTTGCGCGGTGTTGGTGGGATTTGTGTTGTCGACTGGCGGCTAACGACTGGCGACATGCGAATGTGTAAGATGGTATGGGCACGTGCTGAGAAGGATGAGGAGCATGTTTTAAAACAAGGGCTTTTGAGTTTGAGGTGGGTGGATTTGAGGAAGAGGGGCCGCCCAAAGAGGACAATGAGGAAGCAGTGGGAAGAGATAGAGGGTTGGTTGAGGATGGGGGATGCGTTGAATCGGGCGAAGTGTAAGGAGAGGGAGTAAGGGCGATTGCTACGAATGTGAGGTGAATCCGGCCACCCCCGTGCGGGGACAAAACGCGTATTTCCAACGTTTGGTTTCCTTACTACTACCAGAAATTACTATAGGGTGTACATGTATTTACATCCTGTATCTGTAATTTTGGTATACATTGTTTTCTCCAGGATGTGGAAAGATTAAAACAAAATGTGTAAATCTCAGCGCAACAGGCAAGCCACCAAAAGAAGATCCAGTAGCTTCCCAATAATGCATTGCTTCCATTGGAAGTTTTTTTGTCGCAGGTTTTCATGTGGATCGTTAGAGAAGAAAATGCAAAGTTTGTGATCAGTACTTGGTCAATTTAGTCCAAGTGTTGTTTTTCATCACTTGTTGGTGAAGCACCCCCGCGTCTCATTCAGTGTTTTTCTCTGTGGCTTGTGTTTTGTACATAAGAATCCTTTTCGGTGTGGTCTAGGGGTTATTAGGCGTGTTGGGTGTGAGGGGGGGGGTGTGTGGGGAAGCGCGGAAGGGGCGGCGCGGGGGCACCACCCCGCAGGGCACAAGAAAGAAGGAGAGGCAAGCAGGAACGCGGGGGAGAGGAAAGGTGGAAGCCCAGAGGACAGGGCAAGGCACACAGGGTCAGAACAGGGATGTAGAGGGCTGGAAAAGGGCCTAAAGGGACTTGGGTTGATGTGAGTTCACATAAAACGCACGCACAGGTTGGGGAGGGGGAATGACCCGTTAACTGCGTCTGTAGCCTTGGGTTTGGACGATTCCCCATAAAACAGTCTGCGTCGCCGCATACGTGTGACTGCTGGGGGCAGGGGCCCGGGTCAAGTTTTCAGAAAATCAATATCCCCACTTATCTTTGCTGAAGTACATCCTCTATAGATCACATGCAGTTAACATTGATATGTACAGAGAGTGATGAAATGCTTGTTGAAACAAACCAAGTCAGGCAACTCTAGTGTCTTTGAGACCACCTGTTTAACAATCGGGCCTCTCAAAAAAAATTGAAGGAACATTGGCTAAACAAGATTGCGCGAAAACACACGAAGCATTGATGGAAAGAGAGGGTTCAGTGTCTGGGACATTCATTGTTGCCAGTGTTGGTACTAATTTGTTTTCAAGCATTCAAATAGAAATTCAATTCCACTAACAGACCGATCTTAAAGGGGCACCTGCCCATGTTGGTGGCCTGTCTACACCCCTTCCTTAAATTCTGCAACCAGGATGGATTTGAAACCACACAATAAAACCCCTGGGCTACCCTTTTTTGACAGTATCTTCTGAGTGGCTCATTACTTGAATATAGCCATTACTATAACCTCTTAGAAACCAATCAAGGTTGACCTTCTATACCCCTGTGCAAACATTTAAGGCCTTTCGGATAATGTTCTCTGATTGGCTAATATATCATTTACACATTTGTACCAATCAAATCGGCCTGGTAGACCCACAGGGTTAAGGTTCAGAATGGGAGGGATATATAGAACTCTTGTCAGGTTATAGAAAAAACATGGAATTATTTTTTCCAGAACAGTGAAGTCAAAGTTTGTCTAAAGCAGGCGCGATCTAGAGAGGGGCGGAGGGGGCGCGCGCCTCCCGGTAATTCTACAAAATCATCCCATTTTGGACAGTATTATAGCCTTTCAGCCCCCGGTACTTTTGACGTTTTTTTTTTTTCAAATCCTGGATCCGCCCCTAAAAGGGTAGAGGAAAGTTTGATGGGGGATAGTGACTTTCTGGAAAAAAATTATGCAATTTATATTTATGCTGTTAAGCGACGAAATAAAAAACCCTGTTTTACGGGCTCGCCCGCCCCTGGTTTTTCAGTTTTGCAGAATTTTTTTTTTTTTTTTTTTTCCAAAAATCAATGTAAAACATCAGCCTGTTTTAGCCCATTTATTCAATTTTGGCAAAGATTTCGAAGAAAACTTTTGTTTGTAAAAAATTTTCATTTTTTCTCTTGATTTTTCAGATTTTGGGGCTATTTTAATGCCAATTTGAGCTCCAGAGAAGAAAACAAAATAAAAAAGAAAAAAAAAAAATTAAAAATCGCCCGACCGACCAGAAGGCCGACCCTATTCGAAAGGTCTGCTCGCCCTTAAAACAATTTTTTCCTTTTTTCGTTCGGGCCTTACTGAACAATTTTAATTTTTTAAAGGGACTTTTAAAAATGTGAAGCTTTGGGGCAGTAACATTTTTAAAATTTTGATAAGTGTAGGTCAAAATTTGGGGCCATCGTGTATAATGGCATATGTGGTATAATTGCAATACCACTTGTGCATGTCCTCGTCCAGTCTTGGTCCCCCTGATATCTAGAAAAGGGATTTGATACACAACAGTACATGTATATTGATTAATGGAGTCAAGCCGCAGACCTCTTAGTGTAACCGAACACAATAGCAGTCCAGAGAAGCCTGTTTAACAGAAGTTGTAATTCCGGGTGTCCGTTTTTAGAGCTATGCCATCCCATACACGGCACCTCAAATGCATGAGCTCACTGAATTGGCCTTGATTCTGTATCTTCTATGTCCGCATATCCACATTTCAATGGGAACACATTTTGTGTAAATGTTGGGCTCTTAACCATCTGCTTGGGCTCTTTTTGGATTAACCAATATGTCCGTCAGTGCCTCAATTATGAAGCCCAGGTTTTCCAACCATTTTAATAGAGATCATTGGTCTTTTGTCTTGTCAACTGGCACTTGAGCATAATCAAGGCGTTCTCTGCCCTGCATAAATAAGTGTGTATTTCGGACCGATACTTACCCAATGGACTACACTATGATTCTTTCCCGCGGATTCAATACTACTTCCTATATCTAACACTGAAGTGAAATACCGCCCCACACTAAACCTCAATTCCAACTGGCAACGTCCCTACCCCCATCATCCTCTCTCTTTTCCCAAGGACTCTGAGAGCAGGTTTGGTTTTTTATCATTACTACTCTGTTCGGATGCTTTTTCAGGAGCAAAAGGATGTTTTGGGCATCTTTTGGTGCATGTAAATCTTCCTTTATTCTCTTATTTATTTACATACACACTTCGTTAATTTTTATCGTATGATTTATTCGCCTTTTTGCACTCTGATCGTATAAATTTCAATTTTATAGCCAATATGGCGCCCATTGTCTTTACGTTACTTCGTTTCGTTTGATACCGAATTTCTCGATATGCTTTTATAGCGTACCTTTATTGGTTATACACTAACGTGCTTAGGAGTTCATTTTGCAAGTCTTCCCTGACTTTTTACACAGGTTTGTGTCAGTCATCGCATGTAGGGGCGTGCCTTCGTTGTCGTTGACAGTTTAGTTTATTGGCGATTAGTTTTGAACCCTGTTGGGTTTATATCTCAGATCTCCCCTCAAAAGAAATGCGGTTGTTTACGGCTTTCTAAGTTTGCTAGCTGTATTTAATATGAGTACTGGTTTTCAATTGTTCGAGCTCCAAGTTGCTAGCCATAAAAAAACGAAGTCCCAATCAGGTTTTGACGAGGCTCCCGATGTCTTATCTCGAAGTGTACTGTCCTCGGCAAGTCTCGTTCTATTTCCGAAAACCGGGTGATTCCCGGTCTTTGAGAATTCAGACTAATGTGATAGGTAAGCATATTTTAACCCGTCCGATCTTGAACACCCACGATGTGTAGCTGTGTTAGACAGACGAAACAGGGTCCATGGAATATCATCGTTTCCGACTACCTCTCAGGGGGGGGGGGGGGGCGATGTGGGATCAATGTCTCATCTTTTCTCGGCCAGTATTCAGGCTTTGATTCCGACACCGGGTGATTTCCCGAGTCTTTTTCCGATTTCAGACTAATAAGACAGGTAAGCATTGTATTCTAACCCGTCCCGATCCGAGCTTCTACGATGTGGTAGCTAGACGGATAAACAAGGTTATTGTCATCATGTTCCGAACACCCACGATTGGTATCAAGTGTTCGGTCCATGAATTCAGCTAATGTTGACAGGTAGGTCCCGTATTCTAATCCGGGCTTCCCGATGTTGGTGGCTATATCGGATGCTAAGAACAGCTATAGGGTCATGGTTATTATGGTTCCGCAAACCTACGATCTCTAGAGTGTGTTCGGCCAGATTTGTCATGCTGTTTGAAATGTAAGCTATTCTATAACCCTTCCGATCCGAGTATCTACGATATGGTAGCTATAGACGGTCGAGATGGGTCCGGAATCATGTTCACATGTTCCGAACTCCTACGAAGTGGTTATCAAGTGTTTTCGACATGGATTTCAGATTACTGTGAGAGGTAAGCACATTCTATCCAGTTCCGATCTGGAACTCTTCCCCGATGTTCATTCGAGTTTTTCCTCCGTCGACATGGGATTTCCGGGAGAAAAATTAGTGGTATTATCCCAAGTTTGGTTCCAGTGTTACTGTTTTTCCCCGACAGCATCGATTTACATTGAGTGAATTGCGTAATTATAGCATGGAGTTAGTATAATAATTCCATGATTATAGCAACAATAGTTACTATTCCTGACTCGGATCCTTTCCTCATGATGCAGTCATTATGGTGGTCCTCAACTTGGAGGTCATCCATTGATTTGAGTGGTATATACAAATCATTGGTGCATCTGTGATGTGTCTTATCAACACCTATGTCATCAACTTATTTGACATTCAAGCTTTTTTTCCGCAATTGTCTACTTTATAAAATCATTTCGTTTACTTCACATTGACTGTGTTCTATCAAAGTTCTAACCTTTCATTATGCATTATACGATTTCATACAATGAATCTTCATCTTCTTAGTTCTACAATTTGTCTCTCAGACGCCGACTCCTCGCTAGTTCGTTTTTAGTGATTGACAAATCTCTATCTTCCAAGAAGACGATCATGTCTTTAGTGGGGATGTACACCCCCTTTAAAACTTCGATCAAGACGAGTCTGGGTTCGGTTGATGGAAGTGCTGACTGCCGTGTCTTGTAAGCCCTTCCGTTCATCAGTTTTTAAGCATAATGATTTAAAGATCATGTTGATGGACGTAAGACCTGATCGAGGAAATTTTCCGTGATTCTTTCTTTCGCCAAAACAGTCAATCCACACTATGTCGGCAGCTGTATGTCTATAATGTGTATGGCGATGGTGTGATAGGACATGGGTTTCCTAGATGCTATAGCTGCATAGGTCCCTCCTTACTATAAATCCTATACCTAATATTTGACCTTTGGTTCACATACATTAAGACTTTATCTTTTATACTGTCTACTTGGTCTATATGTATTATGGTTTCCATATAGTTGACTCATTAGACTAAGACGACCCGTTTTCCATTATATCGGATGAAGGCTCGTCGCTATTTTAATTTTAAAAGCTATTGGACTACACGAGTTCTCTATCCATCGTTTCCCTCATATGGAGACTTGTTTCGATTTGCCATTTACATTTCTTCTGAGTTATACTAAATAGGTTTTCTGCAGGTCAAACAGAACCATTTTGACTATATGGTTATTGTAGACATATTTTATTGTCCAACTTGAGAGCCATTCTCTCTCTCCTCTCTCTCTCTGGTCTCCAAAGAAGTTCAAGCTTCTATAAGGGTACTAATATACAGCTGGTTGCTGTTTGTTTTGAAACTAGTCCTGGATCCACTCCTCTCCTAGCATCCTGTGAAAGGACAGGGGGGTATATTCAGGACTGCTAGTCGTGTTTTTAGTAGGGCCTATAACATAGATATTATATGCTTCGGTTGATAATTTCGGAGGTTTATTTTGGTTCCGTGAGGACACATGAGTCGGCAAGACGGCAGATGTCGTGCTCATTTCCCCTGACCTTTGTTAAGGAAAAACGGCTCAATTAGAACATTGGGGAATTCGTTCGTCTTATTTCTTACAATTATCCAAAGAAATTTGGTTGATTATCACTACGGACTTATGAGCTCCTTATATGTAGTGTAAGAATATCAAAGATGGCTTTTCAGAGTCGTTTACCAACCCGCAATAATCCTACATCTAAAGTATATGTGTCTTTAGTATGTTTAAAGCGAAAGATTTGTTTTATTTATTTTCGTTTTGAGTTTTTTTCCTTTTTAACGCTTCAATATTTTGAAGTGGACACTTGATTTAGTGATATGACTATGCGACGTGTATATCATCTATCATTCTACATTATTGGTAAGGTTTAGTCATTTATTCCTAAACTTCAGACTTCATTCTGTATTTTACCTTCTTCCTACAAGAAGCACGAAGGCATTTTGTTAAATGCATTTTCTCTTTCAGAAAGTAAGCAACCGGGTTTTAGCCATCTTTCTACCTTATCGATGCTTATACAAATATTTATGCTGAAACCGACGTTTTGGCAGCGATTTTGAGACGTTCAAACTGCTGAATAAGTTCATAAACCACAATTTTCCTTGGTCGAACCTCTGTTAGTCCAAAATCGCCAACATGAAAATCGGTCATCTTTATCAATTCTTTCATCCTCTCTTATGTTCTAGATTTTGTTGTTGAGCGCGTTTTAAAAGAATTCCCTTGATTTCAGTCTTTTCACTTCACATCGTGTTTTAACTAACGTAGAACTTGGTCTAGTCAATATGTAAGAACAATTTCAAACTTTCATCTTCAAAGCCTCACGGATTAGGTCCTCTGCTCAAATCTAGGACAGTCTCTTGAACGGCGTCTGACTGCAGATTCGCCTTTTTTTCCTTCAATAGCTGGTCGATGTTTTAGATCAACATCGTCACTGGATTTGTAGTAAATTATCGAAGGTAACTTCCTACAATGTTTTTCGGTTTGCCTTTTAGCTGGATTTTTTCTTAGGGCTAGTGTCGCTTGACTTCATGTCGACTTAGCCCCTTTCTGAGCTCTCTGAGAGTCTATTAACTCGGCTATCTCCGTACGTACATGCCAATGGGTTCTATGTCGGAAATTTGTATCCGACATTAATTGGGTTAGTGAAACTCGATTAGGAAATTATTTCAAATGCGTCAGTGTTTTTCCCACGTCTGATTTTGACAACGAATACCTTCAATCAACGGGTTCGGGAGATCGATGTTATTCTGTATGGGGCTAAGCACCCACTAACCTATTAAATAGACTTTAGGCCTATAGTTATTTCGGATTTATGTGGAGGTCTGCGGCATTCCACATGCAGGCCCCACAATCGATAATCCTTGCTTATCTCGGACGTGTTGTTTACCAGCATGGTGTTCCAAACTTTTCCATTGATTTAAATAAGTGATAAATAATGTGCTCATTTGTTTATCACTATAGTCTTGTAAAACTTTTCAATGACCATAAGGGCCATGAATACATTATCCGACTACCCCTTTGCGAATGTTTTTCGATTCATGACACTGCTTTGGTGTGAAACACGGAACCTTCCATGGATTGTATTTTTCATTTAATAATACTTAATTTTAGACATTTTGATCTTTAAGCTTAAACGTCCATTTCTCGTGAATAAATGTTTTCCGATTTTTATATCAACGAGTGTCGTATAGTTTGTTCGATATTCATCACATATGCAGGGTAACGTTTTCGTGCTGTGTGCGAGAATCATCTTGATTCCCCAAAACAAATTTTGCGGGAATCCATCAAATATATATACGCTTTCGTGTAAGTACTAAATTTGCGAATTCACCAGGGGGATAATTCACGCAAATCAGTTTACAAGAATCTTTGCGAGAGTCGATCTCTCTTCTCGGCCGAAATTCCTCATCCCTGGTCTGTCCCTCCGACAGTATTGGTATCCTAACCTTTAATCGTTTGTAGAACTCCCTTTATAGTTTACCGCGCAGTTCTTCCTTGCGATGCCAGGCAGCTAAGCACCGTTTCGCAATCCAGTACTCGTCGGCTTTACTGATCTTTTGCTAAACGATTGAATAGGTCCCTCTAATATTCACTTTCGTATCAGATAGTAACCGAGGGCTCCTGACAGACTTCCAGGTTGTTGCAGACTCAGCAACTGCAGCTCAGTACCCTAACTTCTTAAATTCAAATTTGAAGGGATCATTTGAATGAAAGCCTTTATTAGAGTTTTTCTAGCGATCCCAAGGGCGGTGCCGAAGTCGCTAGAAAATGTAGCGAATCCTCTCTAGTAAAAACGGTAGATTAATTGGTGATGTTAAACACACCGAGGGAGTCGGCGTGTCAGCACCCCATTCCACTTCGGTACGATTGATCCCTTCTGGCGTTATAAGCTTCAGTTATTTTGTTCGGAGCTACCCGCATTAGCTCTAATATTTTTAATGAATCAAGTCGCTTTACTAAGACCTGGATTTTTGGCCTATAATTGTGAAATAAGCTTTTTCGTCATAAAGGCCCTATTTCATAACAGCGCGCTCCCTGTCCGTTCGCGGTGTGCGTGCATGATTTTTTTGAAACCGTTCCCGTATTGGCAGACTGAGTATACCCCAGCCACCTCCGGCTCTCAGCTCGCGGTATTATTGAACATTTGTTATTGTCTAGCAGAGTCCATCAATACTCTGCAGCAACATGCAGGTTGGTGTTTGATTTCAATTCTAGGCGCTATGGATGAATGTTTTAGCTATTATATGATAGACTTACTGCCCGTTCTTGATGCGCTTTTTCAACATGCGGCGCTTGCTAATTTGTCTGTTATTGATTAAATGCCACGGTCTCATCGTAGAAAACCGATTCAATACATATCCAAACTCTTTTTAGGAGTTGATGGCCCATTTTTTTACTCAACTCTAGTCCTGACGATCGTATACGAGGTCCTTTTTTATAGCAGAAGGTACACGTTTATTTTCCTCTCTCTCCTCTCCTATACAGATATTTGTGGTGCTCCACCCTTATAGGAAATTTTTTCGCGTTTTACATTTCACTAATGGGCAACCTCCATGATCTTTTTCGCGTGCGTCGTGATAAGCTTGGAAATTCTCTTTCAAGTCGACACTTTTTTGAAGTTTTAAATACTTTTTGAAAGTTTACAGACTACTTCAAACCTTTTTGGATAAGTATGCAAGTGCCGCACAGTGTCTCAGTGTAGCGACTACGTTGTCTTTTCTGCTTAAATTTCGCTTGTTCTGGAATGTTTTTTTCTTGCAAGTCCGGTTCCATCCCATGGCATTTGCGCTAAACCTTTTGTACACTAACATGATACAAAAATCGTGACACGTACTAGCTAACTGGACGCTCCATCACAGATCATGACCATTGATGTCTGTAGACGTTTAATTCCAGTTTTGCAACAATTTTCGATTCCATTTGTAACTTTTAACCCTGTGTCCCTGTTCACACTTAGCCTAACCTACTCTGGCAACTAAGTTCACAGCCTGCAGGTGCTTGTTTCGATAGTACTATCAGTCTAGTAATCTTTTTTGATGATATCTTGTGATCGGTAGAGTTAACGATTAGAAGTGAAATCCCCGCCTACATCAGGATTATTTCCCTCCTTCCTCATTTACGGTGCGAGTCTGCCGTTTTGCATTAGTAGTATTGCCACATTGGGTAAGTATCGAGTCCGAAATAAACAGTTCGGGACATGATAATTTGTCCCTTTGTTTATTAGGACTGTACGATACTGACCCAATTTGGCTCCTGTCCCTCGCCCGTTTCTTCCCCCCTAAATAATCCCTTTTTCCTATTCACGAGAACTGGGAACAGAGGGATGTGAGGTGGGACTTGGGCCAGTTGGATTGGGTTTTAGTGTTGGGCGGTATTTCACTTCGTGTTAGATATAAGGAAGTAGTGCATTCCGCGGAAAGAATGCATATAGTAGGTGCCACATTGGGTAATCATCGTACCAGTCCTAATAAACAAAGGGACAATTATCATGTCCCGACCTATTTCACTTAATCTTTTACATTATTTAATAATATTGATTAATTTTGAGGATACAGCCCATGGCACATCGTTGTAGATCATATGTGATCAACATGCAAAACTACAGAGGACTATGTCCCATCCAAAAAAAAAAATCTCTCACCTAATTTAAATGTTCAATTCTGAAAAATAAAAGAATTGTATATTTCCCTTCTGAGTACCTTCTGTAAATAGAGAACTTCTTTTAAATACCTTCCTCACTATATTTCTCCTATATAACCTTTTTGCCATTGGGTAATTTGCTTATTGTCTAGCAGATCCAACTATCAGGAGCACACTCTCTCACCCCCCCTCTTTCGTAACAACTGGAGGATTTCAGTGAAATTGTCCATTTGGACTCTTCATACAGACTGCAACAGCATCACTCTGACCTGTGACACAGGGAGTTGTCATTTTGGGACGTTTACAACCCTTGTACCTTTTCTTGAGGGTGCTACATATAAGTTGTCTTCGTAAAAGCCAGCAAAATGAGGATCAACAAGGAGATTGAACTGCTGAATAACTGCTGATAAGAAGTGTCACAATGTCCATCCCTCACCACAAGGAAGATGTAAAGAGTACAGAAACAAATGTCTCCTTGGATTAAAGTCTGACTCAGAGATTTCCTGATGAGGGTGCAGCCCTGAATTTGCCCACGACCTATTTCCAATATGTAGCCCATGTGTGAAACAGTTGATTGCAACTTTCCCAGCCATGTACCGTTTGTACTTTATTTCCCATTATTGAATAAGGAACTTCCCAAGCCAAAGCTCGGGAGAGCTTAAACACAACTATTTCAAATAGGACCCATATTGAAACAGTTGTCATGCTTTCCCCAGCCAGGCTGCATGCTAGTTGCCAGCCCTGCAACTATGTACGTTATTTTCACAATTGGAATAGTCATTCCAAGCGAGGGAATATCGAGGGCTAAGGGTTCACAATGGGGGGATGCACCCCACTTTTTTGGGCTGCCCGATGCTACCCCCTGTGGTTTCAGACAATACCTCAAATATGACCCATATTGAAAAAAGGTTTGGGGTTGCAGCTTTCCCTAGCCAGGCGCCGGTGGCTATACCTTAATGTACTGTATTTCCCAATTGGGTTCCATGATAAAACTGTGGATTCCATTTCAGCTTTAACGTATGTTGCAGAATGGCTCGTCAGAATTAACTACGGTGCACCCACACCCTGGTGTACACACGGACGCGTTGGGTGCAGAGCTTGCTTAGTTCTGATAAACCACTGTATAACATCATTGAGACCTTTTGCAAGAACGACACAATATAGACCAGTTTGTTCAACACAAAAAGACTAGAACAAAACTCCAGGAGACTATGCCTGTTACGTAAGGAAGTCAGACAGTGACCTTTGACCCCTTACGATGGCTCTTAGAGCGGTGTTACTGTGGACACTTTTTTCACTCTTTCATTGATGCCGTACAAGATGGGCTAGCTATTTAGGTCAAGTTAAGCTTCTTTTATATTTGAACCCTAGATGACCCCATTTTGACTTTTGACCCCATATTGTGCCTAAGAACTAATGCGTTTTCCCAGTCTGTCTTGTGACACATTTGACGATAAATATCTACTTTTGTTGAAATGATTATAGCGTTTTTGCCATAATAAATTATCATCATTTGCCTATCTTAACCACGTGACCCCTGGGCCAATATTCTGTCACATGATTCGTAATGGATCTGGAACGACATTTACCGGCACCTTTTGGCCACAGAGCAGTCACCTATCCCAAGTGTTATCGTATTTTGAGATAAATATCATTTTTGCCTATTAATAGATAATGCTGCCATTTTGAATGTTAATGAGGTCCCATATTAATTCTGTGTACAACTGTATAACCACTGACCAAAGACGATGCTCATGCAGAATTTTTCAGCAGTAGTGCACCTTATCCTGTAGAAGAGTAGGCTTCCAAAGATTTTTAGTTTTTTTGACCTCTATTTGACCCCTACGAGAGGTCAACGGTCAACTATGTAACCCCTGATGGTAGCTGGGTCAGTGGTTCTTCTGACCCGATTTTGATATAAAAGTGGTCGATTAAGCCCAAATTAATTGTTCGACGTATGAGTTGCAAAATAATTGGGCGAGACGCAGTCGAGCCCAATAGTTAAAACTCATAGCGAGACCAATTAATTAATATTGGGCGTAAATCATCCAATTATTATCATTAAATCATGTTTTAAATACCTAGTATTTTCCTACACTTGGACTCATCAAAACATGATAATGGGTCAATATCGGCCCCGCCGTTTGGCGGAAGAAGGCGAAAAGCGATGGTCGGAAGGATAAGGAGAAGACGAAACAGCATAAGCAGAAGACGATCCCCGTTCACGGAGCATAGTAACAGCATAAGCAGAATACTATCCCCCGTTCAACGGGCATAGTAACCAAACAAACCACTTTTCCATTCATAATCACGTTAATATTTTTTGTTAATATCTTTTCATTTAGCAACAAGTTTGCAAAATATAACATGTTTTAAAATTTGGTTTTGAATCTTGTATGTCATACATTTCAAATGAAGTCCCCAACAACAAAAGTGTGACGAACGGGTGCATCTTAACATGCGTTGTGTGCATCACTGCAGCTTGCTTCCAGAACCAGTTACATAGTACGGACAAATGCAGCAGCCGATGGCTTTCAACGATTTTTTAAAGACACTATCAGTGATTCACGCGGAAAGCAGTATAAAATATTGAAATTTGCCGGAATAGCTTTAAAATTTAAGGATAAGTCTGTAGAATTCCTCTTTAACTTTTTTTCAACGCAAAACAATTGCCAGAAAGGAAGCTTTAAGAAAACGGCATTTTTCAAGATATGAACTCTCCATTCAATTACGCGTTGCAGTAAAGTGTCGACTGTCTCGGTATGGACATCAAATGACTAAAAGTTTGGTGCTTCTTACTTAGTTGCCTTCTGGTCTTTCATTTGCAGGGAAGTTGGGGTACTACGTCGTAATACAGACTCAAAAAATCTGATTTTAAAGAGTATTTTTTTTTGATTTTGATTTGGCAAATTACTGGTAGTGCCTTTATTTTTGCGCTCATGTAATAAAGGAAGGGGGAAGTAGAAAATTCAAACTTAAAATCTGAATGCATTGCTACAACAAACAAGTTCTATCAAGAAAACAGAGCCAATTTATTACCGTATAAAAAAATATAATTAACAGCCAAATTGTTTCTCCCATTTGCACATAGAATACTCTTCTAAGATGTCAATTTCCATTCCACAGAGCATCCCCTGATTTTGTTAAAACTATAATATTTTAACTTCCCGTCATAAAACTCTCATATTTGTAGCGAGATATTGCACAAGTGCCGAGAAGTGCTTTCAATTAGATTGACTTTTGATCCTTAAAATGAACTTGAGTTAATGTAATGTTGAGCCTGGAATGTGGGGCTTTCATTTGTGACAATTTAATTGAAATTCATTGAAGTGAAAGTGAGATACAGCTGTCAGCATAACATTCTCTGTACGTTTGTTTTGCCTGTTGTGTATCATGTCAATTGCTTTTTACACACTGCTACTTTTGCATGTGTATATCCACAAGCTAAAGCATGTTTAGCAATGAAAGTATTCAACATAATGAATTTAATCCATGCCTCAAGTCACTTTTTCACACAATTTGAACCACACTTATGGCCTGGTATTCTGAAGTGAGACTAACTTTAGACCTGGGTTTAAACCGGGGTTAGTTCTACAATGAGTGGACCTTTTTTTTTTCCTTTCACCATACTGTACGTGAAAGTTAAATGTAACCATGGTGAGAAAATTCCTCATAGGACGGAACGGAACGGCCCAGCCAAGATAATTTTTGCACCCATTATAGCATATGTTTAGAGTACTTTGGAAGGACAAACTTCCATCATGCGGGCCTAACCCTGGTTTAAACCCAGTCCTAAAGTTCGTTCCATTTTCAAGAATACCAGCCTAACTGGTTTCATTGTGTGAAACTTCCACAAATTCACACAACGGTTGATGTGGGATAATTGCACTTTATAATTCTACTGTTTACCACAGGGGTCAAGAGAGCGACGTTAGGAAGCGTGATACCAATGATGATAAGACTAAAGAAGAGAGGGGTGGTGGGAGAAACCGATGGAAGGGGGGAATCGTGGGTGGTGGGTGAGGAGAAAGTTTAGAGGGGGCTGGGGGAGGGGTTGCTGGGGTTAGTAAAATGGAATGGATAATTGGAGGGGTAAACATGAAATAGGAATGGTTTGGTGGGGGGTTGGAAGAGGCAGCGGGTAGGGATCGAAGAAGGGTTCGCTGGAAGGAAAAAGACGAAACAAGGGCGGACGTGTGATGCAGGGTTTGGGTGAGGATACGGAGTAGGGGGTGAGAGCGAGATGAGGGTAGTATATATGCAGAATAGTGGATGAAAGAAAGGAGAGGGGGAGATGTCCTAAATAAGGTGTGGTAATGTGGGTGGGAAGGGGGTTGGAAGAGGAGAGGGAAGTATGGATTGGTCTTCGGATGAGGGAGAGCTAAAGGGGTAGGCCCCCCACGAAGGGAAAGGTCACAATATTGGGCGAAACATAAGTAAGATGGGGCGGGCGAAGTGGGGGGGGGGGGGGGGCGCCATTGGGAAAAATGCGGCGGTGGAGGTGTAAGGTTTGGGCGGCAGGGTTGGTACTGGAATGGTGAGGGATGGTTGAATGGGGTAGAACGGTGTGTGCAAACTGAAGGGGGGGATGTTCTGCAGTAGGGTTTACTAAGGGGCGAGATGGTGGGGGGGGGTTGGTTAAGGTAGGGGATAGGTGGAGGGACATAGAGAGGGGATGGGATGGTGGTTAAGGCAGTCGGAGAACGGGCGGCCGCAAAGGAAGGGGGGGAGAAGTGTGCCCTTTCTCTCCCACCTTTCTTGTCGGCACAACCCTGGCTATAAATAACAACACTACTCGGTCTGCTGGGCACAATCTCGCAGCCTGTCTTTGGACCGGGGGCCGGTTTTTGGGACGGTAAGGGTAAGGCTATTAACTAAATGGACAGAGGCGGCAGAAAGAAAGGGGCGTAAGAAGTGATGTTGGGGGGACTGACTGGTGGTAGATGCTGGGTGTTGATGAGGAGGTACTGATGAAGGGGTGACAGCGAAGGCGGACCATATGGCGACCGGGGTGAGGGAGAGCTCCATCAGGGGACAAAGGGCTATAAGTAGGTAGGTGTTGGTGGGGACAGGGGGAGATGCAGATACGAAGAGAGCGAAGTAGCCGCGTTTCAGTAGCTTGCACGGAGGTGGGGACTGTTGAAGAGGGAATTATTAACCGAGTACAGGCGCGTGGTAGGGCCAATGGTTGTGTCACGAATGCCGGCAGGGAGGGCTACGCCAGGTAGGGGTGGGGGGGACTAAGTCGGAGTAGGGTTAGGGGAACTGTGGAAAGTGGCGGTGGAGCCATAAAGTATATGGACGGGGAAGAGTTCTTGTTAGGCAGCGGAAACGTGAGAGGAGAGGATGGGTTAGGGATGGAATCAGGGAGAACTTGTAATGTAGGCAAAGCGTGCCAGAGAAAAAAAGAGGGGGGTGGGAAGGAGGATGGAGGGTGTGGCAGAGCTGAGGATTGTTCCGCAGATAAGGGGGGAGCGTGTCGGAAGGGCGGGGAGCAGGTGACAAGGGGTGCCGGTCGGCAGTTTGAAGTTGGAGAGGGAACTGGGGGAGTGGGAACCGGAGAGTGAGTTTGGTATGGTAGCTGTGGTGTTTGCCAGGAGGCGTGGGAGGGTGCGATCGAGCGAGTAAGAAGGGGCGGGGGTCGGAATGGGAAACTAGGTAGGGATATGTTTGCGAAAGGGGGGAAAACGCACGGGACTCATTGGCGGAGTATAGCCACGTACCTCATAAAGCCCACGATATAGAGTAGATGCAAAGGGTATAATGTTTTATGCTGTTGGTGATTAATGTATTAGGAGTTTTTTTTCCCTGTTTGATTTGAAAAAAAAACCCACTTGTACAGTTTCGATGCATTTTCACATACTTTTTTCTAAAAACACCCAATTTACAATTTTGGGATGTATTTTTTTGTTAATTTTTTCTTTCTTAAAACACCCAAAATTCCCAAATTGGGGCTTATCCCCACCCCCAAAGGTTTTCCTTCAAAACAATTGGGTCTTTTAGGTTAGAAACTTACATATACTTCAATTGGACCATGCCCCTTTAAATCATGGATTTTGAAGCCAACCACTTGCTGGCCATGAAAACCTTTGTTCATGACACCAAAATATGGGCAAACTTTCACACCGCGATAGTATAGAAATAGTGCGGGCATAACTGCAAGCAAATTACTGCAGTAGAACCAGTGATTTGATGTACGCGCGGCTCACGCTTGTGGCAAGAAAGGCGTGCGTGTTAAACCAGAATTGCTTTTACGCCCTGGATAAACAAAAGCTGAATTATTATTGCCTACAGGTGATGAGCAAAATATAGCATCCATGCTAGTAACAAATAGAGTACATTGGCCTTGAGCCACTACAAATATCCTGAACATCTAGAGACCTCCTGCTCTATTGCAAACTGCTTTTGTGGCACAGAGGTTATTGACCTTTTAAGAGACAAACATCCTGAATTTCATTACTGTTGAGCTGCATTGCAATAATTCGCAAGGTGTATTGTCCAATCAGCTGCTGGCGATACCGCTGATGCGATGACACTGCCCACGACTTCATCGCGCAACTGTTTCTTTGGCATTAAAGCATGATCTTCAAAATTGAATTGATGGATTAAGTATAAATTAGGATTGTAAAACAGAATCTATCCTTGAAGTTTGGGGAAGAAGACTTGAAATGTTTTCAATTGTTTGAAGGGTGCTTAATCATAATTTTGGGTCCACCTATGGAATTTGGGGAACTTTGAAAATAAGGGGGTTAAAATTGTAAATCAAGTTGAATTGTGTTTGTTTAAATGTAACCAATGTGAGATTTGCCTCCCAGTTGAATCAAGTAGCTTGCTTTTATCTGAAAAAAAATCCAGAAAGAAACCATAATTGGTGTCATTCTTAGCCCAAATCATTGTTTTTCAACAACTGACAATGCATATAATGTTGCAACAAAAGAAGCCGAGGACTTGTGTCCTCCATACTGCGCATTTCCTCAGTAAGCGTTCACGCAATCGCGCACGCAATCAGTCCAGCTGAATAAAAAAGCTCGCAATTTTGGCCGCTAATTTTTTCCCCTTACCAAGAATCACATGATCATCTTAATGTTTTAGATCCAAGAAAAAAAAATGTGATTGAAACCACTGAGAAGATGCTGACACCTAGAAGATGCTGTATCTAACTGTTGGATACAGGCTCATACATCCTGGCCTGGGATGTTTGCATCATTAGTTAACCTCTTTTCTACCTTTACTGTCTTATGTGTCCAAACACTGTTGTTCTCAATTATGATCCGCCAGAGATGGGTGCGTCTGGCTGCTTCAACTGAATTCAACAAGGTCCTTGTTTGTGCATGTGTTTCTCCAGAGTGGGCAGACCCAAGAGATGTTCCATTGTCTGTGGTGCTGTTCCACAACCGCAGTTAGTGTCCCTGATTGCTTCCAGGTAGCCCCACTTCTGCAAGGAAACTTTGAGATCTTCCAAGTCCTCCCCTGATAGACTCTGTATAGTTTATAACACATTAACGCGATTTATTGGCATGAATCTCGGCACATATATAATGGATATCCCTTAAATAAACCGTACCAGGATGGTTTTCATTGCCACCATTTGATTATTCCTTGCGAAAAAAATTCAGATTATTCCGACCATATAAACACAACGGTACAACGAAGCATTGGAAGCTACCATGTTTATTCCCTTGGAATAGTTACAAACGCCCCGCATGCAGTACCGAACAGCAGAAGCCAGCGAAAATTCCATAACTCTCATATATCCGTTCATTTGCCACAAGCCTCATCCTTTTGAACTTTGTTGAGTACACACAAAGGATAGGAGCGAAATTCGTTTAGAATTTTTTATTGTCAAAAAAACTACCTTTATAACCCTCATTGATATGAGAAAAATGTTACGAAGGGTGTTTTTAAGATTATCATTTTGTGATTAACAAAGGTTTTTAGTTGGCCATACACACTAACAGATCCATGAAAACGTGGACATTTGAAAAAGTCACGTCAATAACTTTAGTTTTATCGCAGTCGCATCTGTAACCACTAGATCTCTATACAAGGGATTGGCTACACAACAACAGTAATTGGTTATTTAGATGAATAGGAGCAAGGGCGGCGCATTTTGGGTCTAACACGACCACAATACCATTCCAGAGACACCGGTTTAACAGATTTGGATCCCGGTGCACGTTTTAGAGACCGCCATCGCCAACGTGCAAAATACAATGAGCTCACACTGAATTGGCTTGATTCTGTAAGTCGGTTATGTTCGCTTATCCACATTTCAATGGGAACTAAGTTTGTATAAATGACCGGACTCTTAACCACCTGCTTGGGCTCTTTTTTTGGATGACCACTATGCCTATCAGTGGCTTCCAATTACGAAGTCACCAGTTTCCAATCCTTGTATAGAGATCAGTGTTCGAAACCGGACACTTATGCGAGGTTCAGCAATCTACGTACTTTTCAATGTACCGAGTAGCACTTCTTTGTATGATGCAGAGTTTCCTAATTTTATTTTAAAAATATTTTTCTCAATTTTTTAGAATCTGTTATAAAACTGGAATAAAAAATTAGGCTTAAAATGTAAGCCATTTTGGAATCTTTATACAATTTTAAAAAAACGTTAATTAAAGCTGTGTTGTTGTAATTTCATGTTGAAATAAAACGCGATATCCCTATCATACAGGCCATAAATTGACTAACCACCGATCATCTTTCATGGTGGTGCAAGGACTAAACATGGCTTTGGATGCAAACGATAGCGTAAAAAATCAACGTGGCGGCCTCCTTAAATCGTCTACGCTTCGAAAGTTATGCGTGAAAATTGTGTGTTTTCCTTCGCAGAATACTCCAATGACCATGCCAACCACTGGGTACGTCATATTTAGGGTATATTTCTTTATATGTTCCGATAGATTTATACCAATAATCCCTTTAAAAGGTTTAGTGGCTTTGAGATGGCTTTCCAATAATGGCAGGTTCTTTGGAAAACCATCATCCAAAACTGAACTGAAAAAACTTGAAGGTGCAAATAGAGATTCAAACTAATCAGGTATCCCTAAAATGATGAAAATTTCTGATTTTTGCACTGGTCACTGAATTTTTTGAAAAGTGGGAAAATGAACGCAAACCAAATGATGTCAATTGGAGTGCTAATTTTTAAAAATTTCACCTCTCCAGGGGCACATACCTTGTCTTCTCTCAAACCTTACCCCACTCCCTCGTGTGGCGGCATTACTCCGGTTAAATTCTCCTCCTAAAAATTTAGGTTCCTGTGAAATTTGGATTTTCCAGACCTTGTGGTAGAACCACGCTACCACGAACATTTGAAAGTTGTAGCCGTGGCAAACGAGAACAAAAGAAAACCAAACAACTATGTTTCGAAACGTGGTTTTCTTGCTTGCTAGTCGTATTTCTGCTGTGCATGACCACAAAATGCCAATCATCATCTAGAACATAAAGCCTGCTGTCTTTAGCTTATTTTACTTCCTGGTGAATTGGTAAGACAAAGCATTCCAAATATGCAAAACTTGGCTTCGTAAAAAGATGGTTGGGCTTCTTCCCTGGAGAATTCCTTTTGTCTCCTGAATGTAGTAGTTCACCTTTCCTGGAGAATACTGCCAATAACAGATGCACACAGAGGGTGTATTAAGGTCCATCCCACAGTGCACCAGTTTTGGGAATTTCACCTCAACAAGCCCATGTGATCCCATAAAATTCTATTCTTAACTATAAAACCCTGCCTTTTGCACTTATTTTAGCCCTCAAAGAACATACTAGTAATAAGAGTAGGCCCACCCCATTAATATTTGAAATATTGTGGAATATCTTGCAGTTTTTAAACTATCTTGAACACATTATCCCTAAGTACTACTTAAAATGTGTTGTTTTGTAGGTACATTGCAATGCATTATTGATTGTTTTAAAAAACACCCAATATAATGCACAAAGACAATAATGGGTATTTTAGTATTGTATGCATTTTCAAGGCAATGCCAATAGGGATTGGTTCAAACACCCATGGGGGATTTGTCACAAGACATAATGGGCTTTTTATGTTGTACGCATTTTTCATTGCCTGCATTGTGGGAATTGTTTTAAAACACCCGATGGATATGCACAAACATAATGGTATGTTTAGTTGTATGCATTTTCAATGCAATGCAAATTGGGATTGGTATCAAAACACCCGATATTTGCACAGACATAATGGGTATTTTTAACATTGTTGGTATGCATTTTCATTGCAATGCATTGTGGGATTGGTTTAAAACACCCGATGATATGCACAAGATAATGGTATTTTTAAGATTGTATCGCATCCGGGCATTTTTACTGACTGGTAGACTTTTGGACTACAACACTGTGAACGCAAGATTTGGTTTGAGTCAGCCTGATATTTAAATAATAATAATAATATTGAATGGCTTTTTTCGTATGATACAAGAATATATTGCACTCGCTAGAAAAATATTGTACTCGTCTTCGACTCGTACAATATTTTTCTAGCTCATGCAATATATTCTTGTATCATACTCAAAGCCATTCAATATTATATAAGCATTCCAAATATGCAAAAAACTTGGGTTCGTAAAAAAATGGGTGTGCTTCTTCCTGGAGATTCCTTGTGTCTCCTTAAGGTAGTAGTCACCTTTCATGGAGAATACTGCCTATTACATATGCACACAGAGGGTGTATTAAGGTCCATCCCACAGTGCACCAGTTTTGGGAAATTTCACCTCAAAAAGGCCATGTGATCCCATAAAAGTCCTATTCTTAACTAAAAACCCTGCCTTTTGCACTTATTTTAGCCCTCAAAGAACTATACTAGTAATAAGGTAGGCCCACCCCATTTAATATTTTGAAATATTGTGGAATATCTTGCAGTTCTTAAACTTCTTGAACACATTATCCCTAAGTACTGAAATGTGTTGTTTTGTAGGTACATTGCAATGCATTATGGGATTGGTTTAAAACACCTGATGATATGCACAAGACATAATGGGTATTTTATGTTGTATGCATTTTCATTGCAATGCATTATGGGATTGGCTTAAAACACCTGATGATATGCACAAGACATAATGGGTATTTTATGTTGTATGCATTTTCATTGCAATGCATTATGGGATTGGTTTAAAACACCCGATGATATGCACAAGACATAATGGGTATTTTATATTGTATGCATTTTCAATGCAATGCATTATGTGATTGGTTTAAGACACCCGATGATATGCACAAGACATAATGGGTATTTTATGTTGTATGCATTTTCAATGCAATGCATTATGGGATTGGTTTAAGACACCCGATGATATGCACAAGACATAATGGGTATTTTATGTTGTATGCATTTTCAATGCAATGCATTATGGGATTGGCTTAAAACACCCAATGATATGCACAAGACATAATGGGTATTTTATGTTGTATGCATTTTCAATGCAATGCATTATGGGATTGGTTTAAAACACCCGATGATATGCACAAGACATAATGGGTATTTTATGTTGTATGCATTTTCATTGCAATGCATTGTGGGATTGGTTCAAAACACCCTATGATATGCACAAGACATAATGGGTATTTTATGTTGTATGCATTTTCATTGCAATGCATTGTGGGATTGGTTCAAAACACCCTATGATATGCACAAGACATAATGGGTATTTTATATAGTATGCATTTTCAATGCAATGCATTATGGGAGTGGTTTAAAACACCCGATGATATGCACAAGACATAATGGGTATTTTATGTTGTATGCATTGTTAAAATTACTCCTTCCAATACAAGCAGCAACAAGCAACTCTAATATTCTTGCTTCTAAACTAATTTATTTTTTTTCAGCATAGATTTACAATGTTTATTTACCAGAGATTCTAAAGCAGCAGATATTAATAGATTTTGTTTGAAAAGAAAGGGAAAAACAGGAAACTTAGAGTTGTTTTGCACTACAACATAAGAAAAATTCTCTGAATGCAAATTCTAATCATAGGATGAGAATATGGGGTCCCTGGATTTTAATATAAGTTGTTAATGTGGAAGAAAGAAATAATGAAATAATAAAATATATCCTTACTCAATAGGCTTCGGCTTTTAAGCCATAATTTTATTTTATTATCAACCA
>JAMKCH010063316.1:0-16494 GCA_023653785.1 Ophioderma brevispina
TAATGCATGATATTCTGTGTTATAGTATATCGGTTCAATATTGAAATTTGGCAATAGTAGAATGAATTTTGAGGTCATTTCTCTTTGATGGAAGGCCTTGTTTTGTTACTCAATCACGGCTGATGTCTTTTGCACATGCAAATTTAATTTTGGCTGAAAATTTGCATTTGAAGAAAGCATGGGTCAGATGATGTGGTCATGAATTGACTTTATTTACCTCTCATCATGTACTACAGGATTGGATAAAGATTTTCTAGCTGTTACCTTTGTTTTAAATTTTACCCACATTAAAGGAGTTTGACCTTAGTGACCCCAGATGAACCTTTGATCAACATGTCATTAAGTACTTTTGTGGGGGATGTCAAGCTGCACCACATACATGAGTCATGTGATCATAGTATGAATTTGTAAAAGGAGTAGTGTGAAGTGGTAAGTAATTTTGATTATTTTGACCTTGACCCCTAAACCATGGTTCATGTGATGGGGTCCTAATTGACTTTTATTGACCTCATCATCAAGTACTACAGATGGGTTAAAATGATTTCTATTTGACCTTGTGGTTTTAATTTTACACACAGTAAAGGTCAATGACCTCTATTGATCCCTAGACCCTTGATCAAAATGTCTTAAGTCACTTCTGTGGAGGGTGTCCAAGCTGCACCACATACATGAGTCACGTGATCCATACTATTAATCTGTAAAAGGAGTAGTGATTTGAAGTGTCCGGAAAGCAGATCAAAACGAATACAAGTTATAAAATCAGGTTCGCGCTTAACCGGCAGCTAGCTATATTGAACGCAAACGGCACCGGACTCAATCAAACAAATGCGGCAACATTTTCTAGCGACCATAAGTGCTTACTGCATGTATTATATCGTGTTTGTGTGTGTGTGTGTTGTGGGGGGGGGGGGGGAGACCTAAATAGGGGGGGGAAGGAGCTAAATAGTTCAGGCAAAAATCGTTGGATAACTAATTACTCCTTTTTAAAAAACACATGCCCACCTGTTTTATCGATATCGTGTCGACTATTGGACTTAGGAAGTAAATTGGTGTCAAATGAAATCTGTGAGTTCTCATTGAACAAATATAGGAAAAACGGCAAAATTGGTTAATTTTACAAACACAAATCGTACGATAGACAGCGCCACCTATATCAGTACGCTGTCTAGCAGACGACGTAATGCTGATATTCTGTGTTATAGATAGGGCGGTTCAATATTGAAATTTGGCAAATAGTCAGTAGACGGGATTTTGAGGGCCATTAGCGTTGATGGAAAACGGGCTGGTTTTGTTACTCAATCACGTCTTATGTCTTTTGCAAAATGCAAATTTAAGTTGGAGAAAATATTGCATTTGGAAGAAATCATGGTCAGATGATGGGGTTAAGTGATTGACATTTATTGACCCATCATCAAGTACTACAGGATGGGATAAAAAGTTTTTTTTTTAAAAAATCTGAGCATTGGTTTAAATTTTACCCACAGTAAAGGAGTTTGACCTTAGTGGGACCCAATGACCAGTTGATCAAAATGTCATTAAGTAACTTTTGTGGGGGAGTCAAGCTGCCTTGCACCACTACATGGTCATGTGATCATACTATGTAATTTGTAAAAGGAGTAGTGATTGAAGGTGTAACGTAATTTGATTGTATTTGACCTTTGACCCCTAAACCATGGGATTCAAGTGATGGGGTCATAATTGACTTTAATGACCTCTCATCACGTACTACAGGATGGGTTAAAAGATTTATTAGAAAAGATTTTCTATTTGACCTTGTTTTAAATTTTACACACAGTAAAGGTCATTTGACCATTAGTGATCCCAGATGACCCTTGATAAAATGTCATAAGTAACTTCTGTTGAGGTTGTCAAAGTGCACCACATACATGAGTCACGTGATCATCTATGTAATCTGTAAAAGGGATAGTGATTTAAGTGTCGGAAGCCGATCAACGAATACACTTAATAAAATCAGGGTCGCGCTTAACCGGCAGCTAGCTATATTGAGCGCAAACGGCACCGGACCATCAACCAAATGCGGCAACAGTTTCTAGCGACCATGAAGTGCTTCCTGCTGAATTATATCGTGGTTGTGGTGGTGTGTGTGTGTGGGGGGGGGGGGGGAGGACCTAAATAGGGGGGACGAGTCTAAATAGTTCAGGCAAAACGTGGGATACTAATTACTCCTTTTTAAAAAACACGTGCCAACATGTTTATTCGATATCTTGTCGACTATTCGGACTTAGGAAGTAAAATTGGTGTCAAATGAAAGCTGTGAAACTTTCTGCATTGACAAAAATTATAGGAAAAGCGGCAAAATTCGTTCATTATACAAACACAAACGTACGATAGACCGCGCCACATATATCAGTACGCTGTCTAGCAGTCGACGTAAGTTGCATGCTACTCTGTGTTATAGTATAGGGGGTTCAATATTGAAATTTGGCGATAGTAGAATGGATTGAGGCCATTTCGCGTTGACTTGGAACGGGGGGTTTTGTTAATCAATCACGTCTGATGTCTTTTGCACATGCAAATTAATTTGGCTGAAAATATTGCATTTTTGAAGAAATAAGGGTAAGGATGATGGGTCATGATTGGACTTTTATGGACCTCTCATCAAGTACTACAGATGGGATAAAACGATTTATATGTGACCTTGTTTTAAATGTTACTCACAGTAAGGAGAGTTTACCTTGAATGACCCCAGAGGACCTTTGATCAAAAGTCTTAAGTAGCTTTTGTGGGGATGTCAAGCTGCACCACATACATGAGTCACGTGATCATACTATGTAATTGTAAAAGGAGTAGTGATTAGTAGTGATTTGAAGAGGTAACGTAATTTGATGTATTTTGACCTTTGACCCCTAAAACAGGGTCATTGTGATGGGGTCATACTTGACTTTTATTGACCTCTCATAAAGTTATACAGGATGGGTTAAAAAGATTTTCTATTTGAACCTGTTTTAAATTTTACACACAGTAAGGTCATTGACCTTAGTGATCCAGAGACCCTTGATCTAAATGTATTAAGTAACTTCTGTGGAGGGTGTTCAAGCGGCACCACATCATGAGTCACGTGAGTTCATACTATGTAATCTGTAAAAGGAGAGTAGAGTAGTGATTTGTGAGTGTCGGAAGCAGATCAAAACGAATACAAAGATTAAGAAAATCAGGCGCCGCTTAACCCGCAGCTAGCTATATTGAGCGCAAACGCCACCGGACTCAATCAAACAAAATGCACCGGCAAACCGTTTATAGCGACCATGAAGTTGTTACGGCATGAATTATATCGTGTGTGTGTGTGTGTGTGTGTGTGGGGGGGTGGCGGGGGTAGGACCTAAATAGGGGGGGGAAGGAGCTAAAGAGTTTTCAGGCAAAAATCGTGGGATACTAATTACTCCTTTTAAAAAAACACAGTGCCAACATGTTTTATTCGAATATCCGTGTCGACTCTTGGACTTGGAAGTAAAATTGGTGTCAAAAAGTTACCTGTGTGAAATTAATACAACAAAATAACATGTTAAAAAAAAAACAAAAATGGTGAATTTTCAAAAACAAATCGTACGAATAGACCCGCGCCACCTATATCAGTACGATGTTAGCAGACGACCGTAATGCATGATAATTCTGTGTTATTATAGTATAGGCGGTTCCATATTGAAATTTGGCAATAGTAGAATGGTTTTTGAGGCCATTTCGCGTTGATGGAAAGGGCTGGTTTTGTTACTCATCACCGTCTGAGTTTTTCAATGACCAAATTAATTTTGGCTGAAAAGATGCATTTTTGAAGAAAAATCAGGGGTCGCTGATGGGGTCAGATGACGTATTATTGACCTCATCAAGTATTACAGGAGGGGATAAAAAGTTTTATATGTGACCTTGTTTGAATTTTACCAACAGTAAAGGAGTTTGACCTTCGTGACCCCAGATGACCTTTGATCAAATGTCATAAGTAAAAGTTTGTGGGGGATGTCAAGCCGCACCACATACATGAGGTCATGTGATCATACTATTTGTAATTTGTAAAGGAGTAGTGATTTGAAGTGTAACGTAATTGGTATTTTGCACCTTGACCCCTAAAACAATGGGCAGTGATGGGGTCATCATGGAATTTTATTGACCTCTCATCAAGTACATACAGGATGGGTTAAAAAGATTTTATATTTGAAACCTTGTTTGAAATTTTACACATCAGTAGTAAAGGTCATTGACCTAGTGGATCCCAGATGACCCCTGAATCAAAATGTCATTAAGTAACTTTGTGGAGGGTGTCAAGTGCACAACATACATGAGTCACGTGATCATGCTATTTAATCTGTAAAGTGTAGAGTAGTGATTTGAAAGTGTCGGAAAGCAGATCAAAACGAATCAAGTAATAATAATCAGGTTCGCGCTTAACCGGCAGCTAGCTATATTGAGCGCAAACGGCACCGGAGCAATCCAAACAATGCGGGCAAAACAGTTTCCGGCGACCATGAAGTGCTTACTTCATGAATTATATCGTGTTGGTGTGTGTGTGTGGTGTGGGGGGGGGGGGGGGAGTGAGGACCTAAATAGGGGGGGGGAAGGAGCTAAATAGTTCAGGCAAAAAACGTGGGATACTAATTAATCCTTTTTAAAACACAGTGCCAACAGGTTTTATTCGAGATGCGTGTCGAACTATTTGGACTTAGGAAAGTAAAATTGGGTTGTCAAAATGAAGCTGTGAATTTGCTGCATTGACAAAATAAGGAAAAAGCGGCAAAATTGGTTAATTTTACAAACACAAATCGTACGATAGACGGCGCCACCTATATTCAGTACGGTCTAGCAGACGACGTCATGCATGATATTCTGTGTTATAGTATAGGCGGTTCAATATGAAATTTGCAATAGTAGAATGGATTTGAGGCCTTTCGCGTGATGGAACGGGCTGGTTTTTGTTACTCAATCAGTTGATGTCTTTGCCCACATGCAAATTTACATTTTGGCTGAAAATATTGCATTTTGAAGAAATCATGGGCAGATGATGGGGTCATTGATTGACATTTATTCACCTCTCATCAAGTACTACCAGAAGGGATAAAAAAGATTGTTATGTGACCTTGTTTAAATTTTACACAACAGTAAAGGAGTTTGGCCTTAGTGAACCCAGATGACCTTGATCAAAATGTCATTAAGTACACTTTTTGTGGGGAATGTCAAGTGCACCACCAACATGAGTCACGTGATAATACTAGGTAATTTGTTAAAAGGAGTAGTGATTTGAAGTGTAACGTAATTTGATGTATTTTGACCTTTGACCCCAAACATGGGTCATGTGATGGGGTCATAATTGACTTTTATGGACCTTCTCATCAAGTTTACTACAGGATGGGTTAAAACGATTTTCTATTTGACCTTGTTTTTTTAAATCTAAAATTTTACACAACAGTAAAGTCTTGACCTAGTGATCCAGATGCCCCTTGATCAAAATGTCATAAGTAACGTCTGTGGAGGGTTGTCAAGCTGCACCAATACATGAGTCCCGTGATCATACGATGTAATCTGTAAAAAAGGGAGTAGTGATTTGAAGTGTCGGGAAAGCAGATTCAAAAACGAATACATACAAGTAATAAAATCAGGTTCGAGCTTAACCGGCAGCTAGCTATATTGAGCGCAAACGGCCACCGCCGAACGCAATCAAACAAATGCGGCGACAGTTTCTAGGCGACCATGAAGGGCTTACTGCATTGATTATATCGTGTTTGTGTGTGGGTGTGTGGTGTGGGGGGGGGGGAGGACCTTAACATAGGGGGGGGGGAAGGAGCTAAATAGTTCAGGCAAAAATCGTGGGATACTAATTATCCTTTTTTAAAAAACACAGTGCCAACATGTTTATTCGATATCTTGTCGGCTATTGGACCTTAGGAGAAGTAGTAAATTGGTTGTCAAATGAAAGCTGTGACTTTCTGCATTGACAAATATAGGAAAAAAGCGGCAAAATTGGTTATTTACAAACACAAATCGTACGCTAGACCGCGCCACCTATAACAGTACGCGGTCTAGCCGAAGACGTTATGCATGATTTCTGTTGTATAGTATGACGGTTCAATATTGAAATTGGCAATAGTAGAATGGATTGAGGCCATTCGCGGTGATGGAAGGGCTGTGGTTTGTTACTCAATCACGTCTGATGTCTTTGAACATGCAAATTTAATTTTGGCTTGAAATATTGCATTTGAAGAAATCAGGGTGTCAGATGATGGGGGTCATGATTGACATTTATTCACCTTCATCAAGTACTACCGAAATGGGATGATTAAAGATTTCATATGGACCTTGTTTTAAATTTTACACACAGTAAAGGAGTTTAAACTTAGTGACCCCAGATGACCTTTGATCAAAATGTCATTAAGTAACTTTTGTGGGGGATGTCAAGCTGCACCACATACATGAGTCACGTGATCATACTATGTAATTTGTAAAAGGAGTAGTGATTTGAAGTGTAACGTAATTTGATGTATTTGACCTTTGCCCCTAACCCATGGGTCATGTGATGGGGTCATAATTGACTTTTATTGACCTCTCATCAAGTACTCCAGGATGGGTTAAAAAGATTTTCTATTTGACCTTGTTTTAAATTTTACACACAGTAAAGGTCATTGACCTTAGTGATCCCAGATGACCCTTGATCAAAATGTCATTAGTAACTTCTGTGGAGGGTGTCAAGCTGCACCACATACATGAGTCACGTGATCATACTATGTAATCTGTAAAAGGAGTAGTGATTTGAAGTGTCGGAAGCAGATCAAAACGAATACAAGTAATAAAATCAGGTTCGCGCTTAACCGGCAGCTAGCTATATTGAGCGCAACCGGCACGGACTCAATCAAACAAATGCGGCAACAGTTCTAGCGACCATGAAGTGCTTACTGCAGGAATTATTACGTGTTTGGTGGTGTGTGTGTGTGGGGGGGGATTTTTGGGAAAAAAGGGACTGGGGGGGGGGAAGGAGCTAAATAGTTCAGGCAAAAAATCGTGGGATACTAATTACTCCTTTTTAAAAACACAGTGCCACCTGTTTATTCGATCTCGTGTCGACTATTTGGACTTAGGAAGTAAAAGTGGTGTCATGAAGCTTGGATTCTGCCTTGACACAATATAGAAGCGGCAAAATTGGTTAATTTTACAAACACAAATCGTACGATAGACCGACAAATGTAATACTCGCCACCTATATCAGTACGCGTCTAGCAAGACGACGTAATGCTGATATTCTGTTTATAGTATAGAGAGGCGGTTCAAGATTTGAAACTTGGCGATAGTATAATGGATTTTGAGGCCTTTGCGTTTGATGGAACGGGCTGGTTTTGTTACTCAATCAGCGGTCTGATGTTCCTTGTTTTTGCCCTGCAATGAATTTAATTTTGGCTGTAAAATATGCATTTTGAGAAATCAGGGGTCGATGAAAAGGGTCATGATTGACATTTATTGCCTCTCATCAGTACTACAGTCAGGATAAAAAGAATTTCTATGTGACCTTGTTTTAAATTTACCCACAGTAAAGGCTTTGACCTTAGTGACCCCGATGACCTTTTGCTCAAAATGTCATTAAGTAACTTTTTGTGTGGATGTCAGCTGCACCACATACAATTATATCTGTGATCATACTATAATTTGTAAAATGAGTTGGACTTTGGTGGTACCGTAATTTTGTGTATTTTGAACCTGTTTTGACCCTCAAACCATTGGTCATGTGATGGGTCATAATTGACTTTTATTGACCTCATCATCAAGTACTACTGATGGTTTTCAAAGATTTTCTATTGACCTTGTGTTAAATTTACAACACGTAAGGTCATGACCTTAGTGATCCAGATGACCCGGGTCAAAATGTCATTATTAACTTCTGTGGAGGGGTGTCAAGCTGCACCACATACATGAGTCACTTGAATCATACTATGTGTAGTCTGTAAAAGGAGTAGTGATTTGAAGTGTCGGAAGCAGATCAAAACGAATACAAGTAAGAAACCAGGTCGCGCTTAAACCACGGCAGCTAGCTATATCGTGCGCAAACGGTATCGGACGTTCATCAAACAAATGCGGCAACAGTTTTTCTAGCGACCATGAAGTGCTACTCTGCATAATTATATCGTTTTGTGGTGTGTTGTGTGTGGTGTGGGGGGGGGGGGGAGGCCTAAATGGGGGGGGGAAGGAGCTAAATAGTTCAGCAGGCAAAATCGTGGGATACTAATTAACTCCTTTTAAAAACAAGAAACATGCCAACATGTTTTTATTCGATAATCGTGTCGACTATTTGACTTAGGAAGTAAAATTGGTGCAAAGAATGAAAGCTGTGAATTTCTTCTTGACAAAATTAGGAACCACGGCAAAATTGGGTAATTTTACAAACACAATCGTACGATAGACCGCGCCAGCCCTATATATCAGTACGCTTGTCTCGCAGACGAAACGTAAATGCAAATGATATTCTGTGTTATAGTAAGGGAAGGGGGTTCAATATTGAAATTTTTGCAATAGTAAAATGGATTTTGAGGGGCCATTTCGCGTTGATGGAATGGGCTGGTTTGTTACTCAATCACGTCTGATGTCTTTTGCACACTGCAAAATTTATTTTGGCTGAAAATATTGCCTTTTGAAAAATCATGGGTCGATGAATGGGGTCATGATTGACATTTATTGACCTCTCACCACGTACTACAGGATGGGATAAAAGATTTCTATGTGACCTTGTTTTAAAATTTTACCCACAGTAAAGGAGTTTGACGCGTAGTGCCCCAGATGCCTTTGATCAAAATGTCATTAAGTAACTTTTGTGGGGGATTGCAAGCTGCACCACATATGAGTCATGTGAATCATACATTAATTTTGTAAAGGAGTAAGTTATTTGAAGTGTACGTTAATTTGATGTATTTTTGACTTTGACCCCTAAACCATGGGTCATGTATGGGGTCATAATTGACTTTTATTGACCTCTCATCAGTACTACATGATGGTTAAAAAAAGAGTTTCTTTTGAACCTTGTTTTTTAAAATTTAACACACCAGTAAGGTCATTGACCTTAGTCATTATCCCCGATGACCCTTGATCAAAAGTCATTACGTAACTCTGTGGAGGTTGTCCAACTGCACCACATACTGAGTCACGTGATCATATATGTAATCTGTAAGGAGTTTATTTTAAGGTGTCGGAAGCGATCAAAACGAATACGTAATAAACTCAGGTTCTCGCTAACCGGCAGCTCGCTATTTTTGACGCAAACGGCACCGGACTCATCAACAATGCGGCGAACAGTTTCTAGCGACCATGAAGTGCTTCCTGCATGAATTATATATCGTGTTTGGTGAGTGTGTGTGTGTTGGGGGGGGGGGGAGGGAAACCTAAAATAAGGGGGGGGGAAGGAGCTAAATAGTTAGGCAAAAATCGTGGGATACTAACTTACCCTTTTTAAAAACACAGGGCCCAACATGTTATTCGATATCGTGTCGACTTTTTGGACTTTAGAGTAAATTGGTGTCAAATAAAGCTGTGAATTTCTTCTGCATTGACAACACATTATAGGAAAGCGAGGCAAAATTGGTTAATTGTAAAAAAAAATCGTCCGATAAACCGCGCCACCTATATCAGTACGCTGTCTAGCAGTCGACGTAAATCCTGATACTCTGTGTTATAGTATAGGCGGTTCAATATGAAATTTGGGAAATAGTAGAATGGATTTTGAGGCCATTTAGCGTTGATGGCACTGGGCTGATTTTGATACTCAATCAGGTCTGATGTCTTTTGCACCTGCAAATTTAATTTGGCTGAAAATATTGCATTTTGAAGAAATCATGGTTCGGATGATGGGGTCATGATTGAAATTTATTGACCTCTCATCAAGTGGGGGGTTGTTTTGGGGGGGGGGGGGGGGGGGGGGTGTCTACAGGATTGCGATTAAAAGATTTTCTATGTGACCTTGTTGTTAATTTTAAACCCACATAAGGATTTGACCTTAGTGCCCAAGACCTTTGATCAAAATTCCATTAAGTAACTTTTTGTGTGGGATTTCAAGCTGCACCACATACATGAGTCATGTGATCATACTAGTAATTTGTAAAAAGGATTAGTGATTGAAGTGTAACGTAAATTTGATTATTTTGACCGTGACCCCTAAACCATGGGCATGTGATGGTGTCATAATTGACTTTTATTGACCTCTCATCAAGTACTACAGGATGGGTTAAAAGATTTTCTATTTTACCTTGTTTTAAATGTTACACACAGTAAAGGTCATTGACCTAGTGACCCCAGATGCCCTGATCAATGTCATCAAGTACACTTCTGTGGAGGGGTGTCAGCTGATCCACATACATGAGTCACGTGATCATACTATGTAATCTTAAAAGGAGGTAGTGCGTTTGAAGTGTCGGAAGCAGATCAAACAAACGAATACAAGTAATCAAATCAGGTTCGCGCTTAACCGCCAGCTAGCTATATTGAGCGAAAACGGCACCGGACTCATCAACAATGCGCCCAGTTTCTAGCTACCATGAAGTGCTTACTGCATGAATTATACGTGTGTGGTGTTGTTTGGTGTGTGTGTGGGGGTGGGGGGTACTGAAAACCTAAATCGGGGTGGGGGAAGGAGCTAATAGTTCAGGCAAAATCGTGTATACTAATTACTCCTTTTAAAAACACAGTGCCAACATGTTTAGTCGATATCGTGTCGACTATTCGGACTTAGGAAGTAAAATTGGTGTCAAAATAAAGCTTGTGAATTTCTGCATTGACATAAATATAGGAAAAAGCGGCAAAATTGGGTTAATTTTACAAACACCAATCGTACTATAGACCGCGCCACCTATAGCAGTACCTGTCATATCAGACGACGTTAATCATAATTCTGTGTTATAGTATAGACGGTTCAATATTGAAATTTGCAATAGTAGAATGGATTTTGAGGCCATTTCGCGTTGATGGAACAGGCTTGGTTTTGTTACTCAATCACTTCTGATGTCTTTTTGGCAACATGCAAAATTTAATTTTAAAAAAAATGGGCTGAAAATATTGCATTTGAAGAATCATGGTCCGATGATGGGGAGGTCAGATTGACATTTATTGACCTCTCATCAAGTACTCCAGGATGGGCTAAAAAGAATTTATATTATTAAAAAAAATAAAAAGTTTTAAATTTTTAAACCACAGTAAAGAGTTTGGACCTAAGTGATCCCAGATGACCTTTGATCAAAATGTATTAAAGTAACTTTGGTGGGGGATGTCAAGCTGACCACATACATGATTCATGTGATCATACTATGTAATTTTGTCAAAGGAGTAGTGATTTTGAATTGTAACGTAATTTGATGTATTTTGACCTTTACCCCTAAACCATGGGTCCAGTGATGGTGTCATACTTGACTTTTATTGCCCTCTCCTCAAGTACTCACAGGTGGTTAAAAAGATTTTCTATTTGAACCACTTGTTTTTAAATTTTTACCCACCAGGAAAGGTCATTGACCTTAGCGATCCCAGATGACCCTTTATCAAAATGTCATTAGTAACTTCTGTGGAGGGTGTCAACTGCACCACATACATGATCACGTGATCATACTATGTAATCGTAAAAGAGTTATGATTTTTGAAGTGTCGGAAGCAGATCAAAACTAATACAAGTAATAAAATCAGGTTCGCGCTTAACCGGCAGCTAGCAATATTGAGCGCAAACCGGCACCGACTCATCACACCAAATGCGGCAACAGTTCTGCGACCATGAAGTGCTTACTGTATGAATTATATCGTGTTTGTGTGGTGGTGGGGGGTGTGTGGGGGGGGGGGAGGACCTAATAGGGGGGGGGAAGGACTCAATAGTTCAGGCAAAATTCTGGGATACTAATTACTCCCTTTGTTAAAAAACACAGTGCCAACATGTTTTATTCGATTCGTGTCGACTTTTGTCCTTAGGAGTTAACTTGGTGTCAATGAAGCCTTGAATTCTGCATTGAGATAATATAGGCAAAGCGGCAAAATTGTTAATTTTAACAAACACAAATCGTACGATAGACAGCGCCACCTATATCAGTAAGCTGTCTAGCAGACGACGTAATGCATTATATTCTGTGTTATAGTATATGCGGTTTCAATATTGAAATTTGGCGATAGTAGAATGGATTTGAGGCCATTTCGCGTGGATGGAACGGTCTGGTTTTGTTATCAATCACGTCTGATGTCCTTTGCACATGCAAATTAATTTTGGGCTGAAAATATGCATTTTGACGAATCATGGGTCAAAGATGGGTCATAGATTGACATTTTTTGACCTCTCATCAAGTACTACAGGATGGGAATACAAAAGATTTTCTATGTGAAACCCCCCCCTTGTTTTAAATTTACCCACCGTAAAGGAGTTTGACCTTAGTGACCCCCAAGATGACTTTGATCAAAATGTCATTAAGTAACTTTGTGGGGGGTGTCAGCTGCAGCCACCACCATACATGGGAGTCAATGTGATCATACTAACTGTACTTTGTAAAGGAGTAAGTGATTTGAAGTGTAACGTCAATTTGATGTCATTTTGGACCTGTTGACCCCTAAACCATGGGTCATGTGATGGGATCATCAGTGACTTTTAATGACCTCTTATCAAGTACTCTTACAGTATGGTTTAAAAAATTTCTATTTGACCTGTTTTAAATTTTACACACTAAAGGTCATGACCTTAGTGAATCCCAATGACCCTTGATCAAATGTCATTAAGTACATTCTGTGGAGGGTGTCAAGCGGCACCACATACATGAGTCCCGTGATCATACTAATGTAGTCTGTAAAAGGAGTAGTGATTGAAGTGTCGAAGCAGATCAAAACGAATACAAGTAATAAAATCAGGTTCTCGCTTAACCGTCAACTAGCTCATATTGAGCGCAGGAACGGCACCGGACTCAATCAAACAACAAAAGGCGGCAACAGTTTCTATCGACCATGACGTTTTACTGCAAGAATTATATCGTGTTTGTGTGTGTGTGTGTGTGTGGTGGGGGGGGGAGGACCTAAATAAGGGGGGGGAAGGAGCTAACATAAGTTCAGGCAAAAATCTTGGGATACTAATTACCCTTTTAACACACAAGTGCCAACACGTTTTTTTTCGATATCGTGTCGACTTTTTGGACTTAGGAAGTAAATTGGTGTTATATGAAGCTGTGAATTTCTGCCTTGACAAAATATAGGAAAAGCGGCAAAAATTGGTTAATTGTTACAACACAAATCGTACGAAGTACCGCGCCAACCTATATCATTACGCTGTCTAGCAGACGACGTAATGCCTGACTATTCTGTGTTTAGTATAGGCGGTTCAATATTGAAGTTTGGCAATAGTAGAATGGAATTTTTTGAGGCCATGTCGCGTTGTATGAAACGGGCTGGTTTTGTTACTACTCACTCACGTCTGAAATGTCTTTTTTGCACATGCAAAGTTTAATTATTGGCTGAAAATATTGCATTTGGAAGAATCATGGGTGCATATGATGGGGTCATGACGACAGTTATCTGACCTCCAGATTCACATTATGCTGCAGGATGGAAAAAAGATTATTCTATGTGTGACCTTGCTTTTAAATTTAAACCCACAGTAAAGAGTTTGAGACCTTAGTGCCCCCAGAATGACCTTTGATAAAATGTCATTAAGTAACTTTGTGGTGGATGTCAAGCGCACCACATACATGAGCTCATGTGATCATACTAGTCAATTGTAAAAGGATTCCGTGATTTGAAGTGTACACGTAATTTGATGTATTTAACCTTTGACCCTAACCATCGGGTCCTGTGATGGGTCATAATTACTTTATTGACCTCTCTCAAGTACTAACGGATGGGTTAAAAAGATTTTCGTATTTTGACCTTGTTTTAAATTTTACCACACAGTACGGTCATTGACCTTAGTGATCCCAGATTACCCTTGTCAAAATGGCATTAAGTAACTTCTGTGGAGGGGTGTCAAGCTGCACCACATACATGAGTCACGTGATCATACTAATTAATCTGTAAAGGAGAGTGATTTGAAGTGTCGTAAGCAGATCAAAACGAATACAAGTAAATAAATCAGGTTCGCGCTTAACCGCCAGCTAGCTATATTGAGCGCAACCGGCACGGACCTCAATCAAACAAAGCGGCAACAGTTTTCTAGCGGCCATGAAGTGCTTACTGCATGAATTATATCGTGTTTGTTTTTTGTGTGTGTGTGTGGGGGGGGGTGGAGGACCTAAATAGGGGGTGGGAGGAGCTAAATAGTTCAGGCAAAAATCGTGGATACTATTACTCTTTTAAAACCCAGTGCCAACATGTTTTAATTCGATATCGTGTGACTATTTGGACTAGGAGTTAAAATTGGTTGTCATGAAATCCTGTATTTTGCTTGACAAAATATAGGAAAAGCGGAAAATTGGTTATTTTACAACACAATCGACGATAGACCGCGCCACCACAAAAAAAAAAAAAAAAAATATATCGTACGCTGTCTAGCAGACGACTTAATGCATGATATTCTGTGTTATAGTATAAGCGGGTTTCAATATGTGAAATTTTGGCAATAGATAAGGATTTTGAGCCATTTCGCGTTGATGGGAACGGGCTGTTTTGTTTACTCAATCACGTCTGATGTCTTTTGCACATGCAATTTACATTTTGGCTGAAAATATTGCATTTTGAAGAAATCATGGTTCAGGTGATGGGTCATGATTGAATTATTGACCTCCATCCAAGTACTACAGATGGGATAGAAAAGATTTTCCTATGTGACCTTGTTTTAAATTTCCCCACAGTTAAAGGCGTTTTAACTTAGTGACCCCAGATGACCTTTGATCAAAATGGTCATTAAGTAACTTTTGTGGGGGATGTCACGCTGCACCACATACAATCATGTGGATCATACTATGTAATGTGTAAAAGGAGATAGTGATTTGAAGTGTAACGTAATTTGATTGTTTATTTTGACCTTTGACCCCTAAACCATGGGTCATGGATGGGGTCATATTTGACTTTTATATTGACCTCTCATCAAGTACGACCAGCATGGGTTAAAAAGATTTTCTATTGACCTTGTTTTAATTTACACAGTAAGGTCATTGACCTTAGTGATCCCAGATGACCCTTTATCAAAATGTCATTAAGTAACTTCTGTGGAGTGTGTCAGCTGCACCACATACTGAGTCACGTGATCATACTATGTAATCTGTAAATAGTAGTGATTTGAAGTGTCGGAAGCACAGATCAAAACGAAGACAAGTAAGAAAATCAGGTTCGCGCTTACCGTCAGCTAGCTATATTGAGCGCAAAACGGCACCGGACTCAATCACACAATGCGGCAACATTTTCAGTCGACCATGAAGTGGTACTGCCATGACTTATCTCGGGTTTGTGTGTGTGTGTGTGTGTGGGGGGGGGGGGGAGGACCTAAATAGGGGGGGGAAGGAGCTAATTTAGTTTTCAGGCAAAAAGCGTGGGATACTAATTACTCCTTTTTAAAACACAGGCCAACATTTTTTTATTCGATATCGTTTCGACTATTTGGACTTAGGAATAAAATGGTGTCAAATGAAAGCCTGTGAATTCCTGCATTGACAAATATAGACAAGGAAAGCGGCAAAATTTGGTTAATTTTACAAACACAAAGCGTACGATAGACCGCGCCACTTATATCAGTACGCTTGTCTAGCAGACGACGTATGCATGATATTCTGTGTTAATAGTCATAGGCGTTCAATATTGAAATTTGGCAATAGTAGAATGGTTTTTGAGGTCCATTTCGCGTTGATGGAAAGGGCTGGTTTTGTTACTCCATCACGTCTGATGTCTTTTGACACTGGCAATTTTAATTTTTGGCTGAAAATATTGCATTTTGAATAAACCATGGGTCAGATGAATGGGGTCATGATTGACATTTAATTGACCTCTGCACAAGTAATACAGAATGGGATAAAATATTTTCTATGGTGACCTTGTTTTAACTTTTTACCCCCAGTAAAGGAGTTTGACCTCATTGACCCCCAGATTACCTTTTGATCAAATTCCTTAAGTACTTTGTGGGGGATGTCAGCTGCACCACATACATGATCATGTGATCATACTATGTAATTTTAAAAGGAGTAGTGATTTGAAGTGTACGTAATTTGATGTATTTTGACCTTGACCCCTAAAAAGCCATGGGTCATGTGATGGGGTCATAATTGACCTTTTAATTGACCTCTCAGCAAGTACTACGGATGGGGTTAAAAAAGATTTTCTATTTGGACCTTGTTTAAAAAAATTTTACAACACAGTAAAGGTCATTGACCTTAGAGATCCCAGATGCCCTTTGATCAAAATGTCACTAAGTAACTTCTGTGGCGGTGTCAAGCTGCACCACATACTCGAGTCACGTGATCATACTATCTAATCTGTAAAAGGAGTAAGTGATTTGAAGTGTCGGAAGCAGATCAAAACGAATACAAGAAATAAAATCAGGTTCGCGCTTACCCTGCATCTAGCCTATATGAGCGCAAA
>JAMKCH010063319.1:0-69731 GCA_023653785.1 Ophioderma brevispina
CTGTATATGCCCCGTACCATTTTTTACAATATTGTGATAACATTATGTAAATGGTTAATGGTTATATAGGCTTGAACTTACAACAATCACTGTCCTTCAAAACTAACTTACCAAAGCTCGGTATTATGGGTCATGTTTGGCATTCGTGTATGGGCCATTCTCCGTAAAGTGTTCAAGTGTGGTCTCCAAAATGACGAAACAACATTTAAGGATTCCTGAAAATAGTATTGATGAATGAAAATGTAAGCTTTAATATTCTCAGAACACGTAACAATGCATGGGGAATATATCGATTTTTAGTATATTGCCTAACGGTAACACTTAACGTACGTATCTGTCGTAACGTTTCTGCGGGGCCTTTTTCTTTAGTCGTGCTGTTCTTGAGAAAGTACGTTCTTCACCGACTTAGTCTCTTACGTTATCAGGTATTACCTTCATACTAAAGCACGGTGTGGTATTTGACTTTATGTATCACACCATATTGCAAGAGCATAGCAGGTGGGAGGTAACGTATCTGTACGTTACTCGCGGCGGCGCGGTGTGAACGTAACAGGAGGGATTTATTTCATTGACTAGGGCTGGAAAGTGTTACGTTGAAACCAGAATTTTATGCAAAACCTGTATCATATACATTGCCATCTTCTCGATTTATCATATTTGACATAGGTAATTCAGTATTTTTAGACCAATTTTGTATCCATTAGAATATGGTAACGGATTCTGGTTGGAATATTGGCGACATGCTCCCAGAACTCTTGCGAAACTTTAATAATCCATATATCATGTTTTAAACGTGTAAACAATTGTGCCATAATAGAGGTGATAAAAATGCCATGTAATATGTGATATGCGCTTTTGTGTAACGACCAGGGACATGTTTTAAAGAACGGATTTGGGCTGGCGAAATTGCGAAGAGCTAAGCATTATGAATCTTTAGCCTTATTGACTTGCTAGTTTCTAATCTAGTTAAAAACATATAGTCCGGATCCATTTGAAACAGAAAACCTCTAAGTATAATTTATATCATAAACATTCATGTTAAAGGCCAAAAAAAAGCTTTAAAAATGTGCATGACTTGGAGAGACACTAAAAACGACTTTTGAACACTCTTTTATCGGGAATGGACCGTATTGCCTTGACTCCACTGAAATAAATTTATACAAAATCTATTTCTGCCAATGAGGAGGAGTTTGATTAGTACTTCTTGGAAATGTTTGAAACCTTTAACGTATAAATCTTGGATAATTTATGGACCAAATCAAACATGAAGATAAATCTTTTGGTGTTTTGTCAAAAAACAACACAAAACCATCTATGACTTTGTGTCGTACAAAAAACTAGCTCACGGTGGCCCCACTTGCCTACATCCGAATGAATTTTTAATTTGGTGGAGGTTATGTATTTTGAACAAGTGGCACATTAAGCACAAGGTTCAAGAAAATGTGAATTGAGGGGCATATGCGCACCCTAAAGTGCGTTATGCTCATTATAATACTTCTGGGGCACCTCGATTTGGTTACGCCGTTTCGGGAGAATGTCGGGTCTGGTTATATTACGGCGTTGGCGATCACCCAGTTGAGCGACTACGACGAATTCGGCGATATATATTTCCCATATAAATCATACACACCAATTTGGTTAAAAACTTCAGAGTATAGTACAATTTATATCAACCTTTTAATCGTCAGTAATGATTTTGTAAAAATCCAAGTTTCAAAGTGCATAAATCGTACTCAAAAATCGGCCTGGATTACTTTACAATACAATTTGATGTGCATTTCGCCATATTTTACTGTTAATGCACATGCGCGCAGCCATTTTTGGCCTTAATGAGCATGTCCAAAAGGCCACCGCTTCACATTCCAGATTAATACCCACGCGATTCGTCAAATTATACTATCAGGTTTTGTGGAAAGTTACTGTTTTTTAACCCTGGTAATCCTAAAGACAGGCGAGGCTATAATTGGGACCACAATGTATGCAAATCTATACTCATCACTCATTTCTGGACTTATTTCAAGATGGCAAATGGGGAATCCCCTGAGCTAGTGGATGATTTTCGGCGATGGTTGTGTAGCTCAAAGGCAAATTGGATTTTCCTTTTAAATCCCAACTTTAAACTGACATGTAACAGAAAAAGTCCCCTACTGTACCCGACTGGACTGTACAGTGTTGACGTATTCAGACACAAACTCCTATCATGGGGCTGAGATGGGCATGTTGCGACACTGAACAACATTTTAAGAAAAAGTAAAGTGATTTTATGTTCATAAAACTTCTCACATTGAGATTTTCCCACTCTCAAACAAAAAAAAAAAAAACGCGACCCTGATTTTCGTTTTTTGGGTCGGTCGGTAAAGGGCAATCAACAATTTTTTTTCTTGGCTAAGCAATGGTTTGGTGGGGACGGGTTTTGGCCCGCGGGCTTGCCTATTGAGCACCACTGCCACTGGTCTAAGGAAAATTTCAAGCCTGATCTGAGCATGTGCATTACCATTTATAGCAAAAGGTCATCAGCGAGGTCAATATCTGCATGAGCTGTGTAAGTAGAGATACTAACCAATATTTTTTGCTTTAGTCGACGAAAAAGAAAACCCTGTTTTTACGGGCGAGCGGACTTTTCGAGGGTCGGTCGGTCGGGCGCGGGCCAAATTTTTTTCTTTAATTTTTTTCTTCTTCTGAGCCTCAAAATTTGCCTAAAATAGCCCCCAAATCTGAAATCAGAGAAAAAATGTAAAAATTTTTTTCCAACAATTTTTCTTAAAAAATTTGGCCAAAATTGATAAATTTGGGCTAAAAGACAGGCTGATTTTCATGATTTTTGTTAAGAACTAAAAACAATCTGCAAAACTGAAAAATCAGGGTTCAGTCCGGTCGTAAACCATGGTTTTTTTATTTTCGCTCTTATAGAAAAATAGTAAGGTTCCAAATGTTTGCTATTTTTAGCCAAATTCTGTGAGATCACAATGCAAACTTTCTTCACAAAAATTTGCCATTTAAATAGAAATATCTAAAATCTCAGCAGTCAAAAACATTTTTCATCAGTACTTTTTCTGGTACATGAGGTAAAAGTTGGTGATTTTTTAGAAAAGAAAATCAAATTCTGAGATACGTACCATTGCCAGAAAAATCACCACTGCATCAACTTCAGGGAAATTGCCAGTCATCATCTTGAAATATGGTCCAGAAATGAGTGATGAGTCGCTTTGCATATGATTGTGTCCAACAATATCCTCATCTGCAGGGATTACAAAGGTTTTTTAAAAGCATAAAACTGTTCCATAAGGACGGACCGAAGGAATTTAACACGTGGTGCGTATATCTGGTGGTGTAGGATGTCTGATCTAGGTTTTATCGGTATCGGCCGATACCAGATATTTCGTAAACCGATCTGCCCGAGACCGATCCGATACCGATACTTTTTTGAATGACCAAGTGTAAGGAATTTTCCATATCATAATACCACACTATACCTGTAAGGAAGTCCTCTTGCTGTACTTGCTATTCAGACAAGACTATTCATGAACAAAAAGAGCATATTACCCATGATAAAAGTCTTTATTCTTGTAATAACCACCACATGCAGTGCGCTAAGAAAAATGAGTTTTAGACCAATAAAAGTGAGAGAGGTTTCTTAGTGAACTTAATGTTTACATACTGTGTTTGAAAGCCATAATGTTTATAGTACTGTGCTTGAATGCCATTACGTATACAGTCATCAAATCGATCGGTAGAAGGGGAGATTTCCGATCACCGATAACGATCGATCCGATCATATCGGTACCGATACGATATACTGATCAGATCGTACATCCCTAGAGTGGTGGTGCCCATGCGTAGTAAGGCCAAGATGTTCTACGCACGGCAGTAACAGCAAATATGCACATTACAAAATGCTACTAGAAAGTAATCCAGCCAGTTTTGAGTAGGATTAATGCACTTGAACAAAATCATTACTATGGATTAAAAGGTTATTTGTACTATAATCTAATGTTTTAACAAAATGGTGTGTATGATGTAGTCGCGCACTGGGGTGATCGCCTGTGAGAGCTTGCTTGGTCCATACTCTGGTTTTGGATCCAAAATCATATACATGAAGCTTAATTTGTTCAAAAATAATAATTTTACCTGCTTTTTGGTCCATTTCGGAAAGTGCTCTTGACCGTGCCTCACACTCCTCCCTTCCTTTGATTATGGACATAAGAAAAAAGAGAAAGGGACCTGCAACCATGGCATTTGAAAAGTGGGGAATTGGGGAAGCTCCCTTCCAGGAGCTTTCTGATTTGGAGGGAATATTGAAATTGGAAGGAATTGTGCGCCTTTTTTTACACAAAACATACAGGGTGACCCAATAAAAAATTTACCAAAAGAAAAGTGATATTTTCCACTTTTTTAACAAATTGATATCTTTGGATTTTATTTTATCATAAGAAGGTAATTGAGCTTTGCCTGAAAAAATTGTGCCTTTTGGGTGAGTGGTTCTCAGATTATGTCCACTGAACCAATACAAGTCAGCAAAAGACTTGTCCAAGGAGCATCATGGTATCTTAGACATGGAAAAATCCCAATGCCCAAATAGAGCAGATCGTGTCCTAAACATCCCTGAAACAAGACAGAAAAATGGTATTTAACACCCAAGTGAGTCGCAAAACAGACTTTTTTCTCCTTGGTGATTTCATGATGGAATGATCAGTACACATAAATTGTTTTGGAAACCAGTGGTTCAGAGATCAGTGTCTTAGGGTTAAAACCTTGCAACTGGACGTACCTGGTAAGGCTAGGTGCATCATGAGCCCTGGTATACACCAAAATACTAATATATTTATTTTCATTTACAGTTTCCTACTTGTAAAAAAACAAAGGCTGTTGTGATATGGCTGATGCCAGTGCCCCACCACACCACCCCCTGATGGTAATAGACGTGTGGGATTACTAGGCATTTTCATGAGAGAGGGCCCAGAGGGGTCTACATCATCTCAATTGGTCAAAACAATTAAAACCCAAATGGATCAAATCAAAATTTGTTAAAACTAGAGGTCCATGTCATGAATTCTGGCATATTCTGTGTCCAGGTAGTAACCCGGGAGCTAGCAGACTCCGATGTGGATAGAAAATGGTGTAAAGTATTGGTGGAGTTCATAGGATTAAAATAAACAAAAAACAGTTTTTTAAAACCTAGCCTTAAATTGCTTACTTAGGGGGCACAGAAGGTCAAAGTCCAATGGTATTCAATGGGGCTTGACCTTGTTTTCCCTACGTTAGTAACTAAGCATTGAGTATATAGTAAGTAAGTAAGAAAGGAGAAAGACCGACAGAAAGAAAGGAAAAATAAAGAAGACAGAGATAGGCAAGAAAGACAGAGAATGGCAAGAAAGAAAGAAAAATAAAAAAATAAATTTTGACTAAAAATTAAAGCAAAACAACCTTTGTGGTCAAATCTCATATGGAGTTTCTTTTCTGGACGGAACTTGGGTCGTTGTGTGAGGGGTAGAGAATGACCGATATGATTTGGTATTTTTGAAATCCGGGCGAATTTATGACCTGATCGGTGTCGGATCGGTATCGGCAAATTCTCATTTTTTACCGATTTTCTATAACAATTAAATTAATCTCAAGAGGTCCAACCTTGAAATTAAATTATTACAAACGATGGCTAAACGTGAAATAAATTGAAACTGAACCATCCAGTACATTAATGTACACAAGAGTGTGTATGTTGTTCCCTAACTTACTATTTCGCCTTTAGATGTTTTACTAAATCATCTTGCACTTTCATGATGGCCAGCTTCTGGCTGTTGACAAACGGCGATAACACAAAAAAAATACAGCAAATCTGAATCGGATAACCGATAGGGATCACTTGGTGGGGTCCTGTTGTTGTTGTTGTCTGTTGATGCTGTCCTGTTGTTGTGTCCTGTTGTGAAAAAGGGTTAACATTTGCATGTAATAAATCCCATACTTTGATGGTATTTAAACCAATCTTGTGTCATAGGTGTAACATGGCATCCCCCACTTGTTGATGAGGTCAAAGGTCAACATATGCCAAGGGCAACGGTCCTGTGGTCAAAGTTTTAAAAGGCTGAAATGTAAAATTGACGTCATAGACAGTTGAAGTGCTATTGGAACCAAACTTGAATCAGGGTGCAACATGGTATCCCCTCTTTGTTGATGAGGTCAAAGTCACATACAGGTCAAAGTCCACCATACCAAGGTCAAAGGCCATGTTAGGTCAAGTTGGTAAAATGGGCTGAAATGTAAAATTGACCCTCATTTGCAAGTTGAAGTTCAATTGGGGGAACTCAAACTTGAATCTAGGTGCAACATGGGATCTCTCATTTGTTGATAGGTTGAATTCACAATATCAAGGTCACCGGTTATGTTAGGCCTATCATTTCCTAACCGCGACGGCAGCGACACAAGCGGTCGAGATACCGAGTAATTTTAAATGTTAAAATCTGTATCGGATATAACGATATTAGGGGTGTATGGTTAACAAATATTTAAAATGGGCTCATGTTATTTACAAGGATTCAGATTTATAAGTAAGGTTACAACAATATTCCACATTTTGTGCCCATGGCACGAATAGAGACCAAACCTCAACATCATATGAGTCAACAGAGACCGTCGAGAACAGGCGCCATCCTACTACGACAACTTCATTGCGAACCGTTTCGAACGGGAAGGGTATAGAATGGCTGCCGTCACGTGAGCACATAGTTGGTGATGAGTCCCCCTGGGATGCTGATGGTGTTGATACAATCGGTTCTACCTTAAACAAATAGGATATATTCTAGATCAGGATCAGAATACAAAGGTAAATATGAAAAAAAATCTCCTAGATCTGGACCACATTACAAAGTCAAATAGGAGATATCATAGATAAGGGCTCAAGAATGTCAAAGGGAAATATATATCTAGATCAAGACCCGAACGATAAATGTATATAATAGATATCCTAGATCCGGACCAGCAATTACCAGGTTACATCGAGATATCCTAGATCCGGACCTAGAATTACAAAGGTAATAGGAGATTCCTAGATCAGGACCAAGAACTACAAGGTAAATATCATGTTTCATATCATGACCAAGAATTCCAAAAGGAAATCTTTAGGTCCGGACTAGAGAAATTACAAAGAAATAGTAGATATGTTATCCGGCCCAAGAATTCCAAAGGGAAATAGATAGCCTAGGTCAGGATCAAAAACTACACATGTTATAAGTGATTTCTAGATCAGGACCACGATTACAAAGGAAGGGAACTAGATAGCCCTCTATATGGACTCAAGATCTCAAACATATAGGAGATATTCTAGATCAGGACCAAGAATTACAAAGGAAAAAAGGAGAATACTGTAGATCTTGTCCAAGAAAAAGGTAAATGGGGAGATATCCAGATCTTGACCAAGAATTCACATAAATACTATAATGCTGCAAAATTTTGAAACATGACTTTTATGAGACTTGGGGGAGTGGGATGGAAAGTATAGGGATATCCCAGATCTTGACCAGAATTACAACATAAAATACTATAAGCCTGCAAAATTTTGAAACATGACTTTTATGAGACTTGGGCGCGTGGGATGAAGTAATGGAATTCAAGCAGGAGGCAAAATTTTTCAGGAACGGAGAACATACTAGATATCCTTAAAGCAATACACCAGACCCAGGCCGTACCGCACCCACCCCCAAATTCCACAACAAGGGCAAAAAGGTCCCCCTTTTTGTGAGTTTTTTAAAAAAAAAAAAAAAAAAAAAAAAAAAATTTCGACAAAAAAGTCCACTTTATGATTGAGATGTTCAAAAAAAGGTCCTAAAAGATCCATTTTAGGGGGGTTATGTTCCACTTTTATTATAAATTATACTATGTAGTTTACCAAAAAAAAGGGTCCACTTTCTGAGTTTCCGCACCGCCCCAAATAAATCTGGCGTACGGCCCTGACCAGACCCGACCCAAACTATAATCCTAAAGTCTAATTCCTAATACCTTACACTAAGTTTTTACAATCAAAGGTTACAAAGTATTGCTAGAAAAAATGTACCGTATGAAAGTCGCGGTTGCTAAGAAATGCTCATCTAAGGTAAAATCAAAGATTTTAACAGAGCATTCCTAGAAACGATCTTAGAAGCAGTGTGGTGTGAAGATGGCGTTAGCTAAGAGTTCCCTTTCTTTCTCACTTACCTTGCTTGTCCCTGACCTGCTGTTATTTGACGCATTTTGCATCTCAGGGTTTACTTTAGTACCCAGACGATTTCTCCCATAGAAGCCATTCTAGCCGTAGCTTTCAGTGTTATTTAGCGACGGACAGAATCAGCTGGGTGACGTTTATAGGTGTTTTCTACGTAATGTTGGCTTATAAAGGTGTTTACAGGTATGGTAAAGATTATCATGCAGAATACTGTATAAGTGGAAATTTCCGCATACAGATATTTTCCGCGATTTTAAAAAACAGTTTGGCCCAAATCGGCGAGAATTTAATTTCACACGGTCCTTGACATCCATGCAATACAAATCTCTTGGAAAAAAAGTTATGTTCACAATTTTGACGAGTTTTTTTATTTTCGCGTTTTTTAATGTTCACTTCGCGAAATTCCGCGAAAATTTACCCTTATACAGTACGGTATGAAGATAAGAGGGCACTTCATTGAGTTTTTCAGTGTTGGTGTGAACATAAGCAGTGTAATGGGAGGCTGGATGGGAGGCATGTATTTGTTCTAATCTAATTGGTCAGTCACCCTTATAAAAGGCCTTTTTGGGCAACATTAAAATTATAATAATAATAATTAATGTGTCATTTTTAACGTGCGACATATCCACTTAAACATGCTCAGAGGCGCTGTGCATAATAATGCGGCAGCCATGAAGGCGCTCAGCACTCAGAGAAACCATAATGCCAGAACGATTTAATGCCAAGAAGCTCGATTTTAAGCAAGGAAGGAAACCGGAGTACTCTGAGAAACCTCGGAACGAGTATGGATCGCAGAAAACCAATTCCCATAAAGCCCAGAGAACGAGCCTCCTACTGGGATCAAACCCGGGACCTCATTGGTTGAATGACAAGGGAAGATAACGCTCCAACCCTTTCCCTTTCCCCCATGTGAATTATTTCACATTGAGAGGGCATAAAATGAACTATTCTTACAAATATTGTGGGCAGGGCCTGCTGATAGGCAAACAGAGGGTAGATTAAAAAAGCAGCACTGATGAAACTGAAAAGTTCAAGGGACATAACGTTTTCTTGTTTTAAGAACTTTTTTCCCCTTGATAAGCAAAAAAACCCACATTTTTGTCTGAATTTTCTCCTCAGGTAATTTCATTCATGTGGGTTCATCATTGAGCCCTCATAAGTACTTACAACTTATGAATCAATCAGTTTTTTGGTTTCTAACCCTTTTACCCCATTTTAAAGTACTGGCTTAGTATTATAACACTTGCTTAATACCCAAGTTGGAAGTGACACCTCTTTATCTTGGAGATAAAATTCAAGTAACTAACTGCTTCTGGTAATTAACTATTCACCCTCAGAATGATCGACTCTCCTCCGTTCCCTATTTGATTCGGCCAATCGAGTGCGAAATAGAAGTGGGGCCCAGGTCCACTTCTTCTGTGATTGCGATATCATTGTGTAGAATCACTAGGCGTGGTTTTTACACTTCTTATAGAAATGTGTGTAAGTAATGTCCATGGATTGTTTAGAAGACAGTCAGTCATGTCAGAGCCTGCCATTGTTCTTCTTTATGGGATGCTTGAAAACCTGAAAAAGTTTACCTGCATGCTCAGAACCAGAGTCTTGTATATTATTGGATTGGCATGTTGTAAATGTCTGCAACTTATCAGGCAGGACCGCAAATAAGTGAATCGCCTCATAGGAAGCTATTCATTATTACCACCTTTCTTACGAATGAATTGATAAAAACGGTATATCAATTTAAACTTGATGTTTTCCATTTGATCAGAAGTGACAAAATATTAAAGTGCCACAGTCCGATAGCTAAAAGCCGTCCCCAGAAGCCAAGATTTTACCAGAAGTGGTCACAAAATTTGGTATCTGAAGAAAGCTACTATTTTTCTCATTTTACCCTTAAAATTTGTAGGGCTAATAAAAGATGTGGTTTGGATGTAATGAGCAAAACTGTGACCCATTTTGGTCAACCCTTTTAGTCTCACATCAAACGGGTTGAAATATCGGCGCAAAAATTTACAGATGGGTTTTTGGGGTGAAGGCCATCTATCAAAGGATTTTGAACAACAATATACTTAAATTGGGTCATACTCTTTAAGATTAGGCGAGGCTTGAACCAGGAGTGATTCTATAAAAATACCACCACTAATGCCCAATATATCACATCAGACAGGAATAGAATAATGCCTTACATTTAATGAATAATGCACAATTTGTGTTTATCACAAGGTGGGGTCCGTTCCACATGTGTGATTATGTTCCGAAGGTGTGGTCTGTTCCAATTAGTTGTGGCCATGTTAATAAGTTGTGGGGCTGGTTTCCATAAGTTGTGGTTCTGTCCACAAGTTGTAGTACTGTTCCACAAGTTATGGTTATGTTCAACAGGTTGTGGTCCTGGTTGCAAAGTTGTGCGTCCTGGGTCACCAGGTTAGGCCCTGGGCCACAAGTTGTATGTGAGTCTTACTACAAGTTGTGGCCCCGTTCCACAAGTCGTGCCAGATTTTTTATGGATATATCCCACCTCTCCCAATCCATTTTCATGCTGTTAGTTTATTACCATTAAGCATCACAAAAATATCATAATCCAACCCCACATTTACCCTAATTCAAATTCAAACTTACCTAATCCTAAATGGAAGTAGAAAAAAAAAGTAGCCCTCTTTTTTTTAAAGTAGAGGCTTCTTATTCTGAGTGTAGTTTTGTTAATTTATGCTGGATGTGCTGGTTATGAAATTGTTGTAAAAAGACTGAGAATTGTCTCCAGGATACTACGGTATGTTTTGCATGCACTAATGTTGTGGGTATTTTTGACGGAATACTGACGTCAGTGAAGGTTTGATCTGGGTGTGTGTTCTTTAAGTGAATGTAAACATAGGTGACTTTCTCAAAATGTGACTGAAACTGAAATATGGCATTTTAAAAATTGATTCAAAAAGCCATCGTAAGTCACCTCAATCAACAAGAGTAAAGGTAAAACCTACATGCGCACACCGTTTCCTGCATGCTTGACTCCACCAGGAGTGTTGTGCAGTAACACAATTCACAACATACACCAGTTTTGTTCACCTCTACTTTTGAGGACATCAAAGGAGACATGTCCTCGGTCTAAAGCTAAAAACGGAAGAAAGTTCCATTGTTAACTTTCGAGGACAAAGAAACACTTTCGGACAAAGAAACCTTTCCGAGGACTATTGTTCAAAGAAAATTTCCTTTGTGTTTTGTTCTTGGAACTAGATTTCATACAAATCCACCACAATGTGCAAAACACGCATGCACAAACCACACACCACTCATGCAACATAGCACACATAAATCTCACTATCTGCATAACTAACTATTCCACAAACAGCAATAGCTGAAAGTGTAGAATTGTAGGTAATTGCACTTCACAACTTGCTCAAATTGACAGTGTAAGTGAGGTAATGCTCAATGCCATATTATTTTGAAAGAGATTTGAGCTTTGTATTTTGGAATGTGCTGTTAATATCCTGATTTTTAAAAGTATTGTTCTTGACATGTTTCGGATGTATACTTCAGAATAGGGGTATTTGACATTTTAGAAGAATTCATTGCTTCTAAATGTCAGTGTCAATGGGATTTAAGTAAAAAAACTTGTACATGTATTCTTTAAAGAAGTGCTATCACTTTTTTTTAACAGACCACTCAATCTTGCTCTCGATTTTTTTTTGGTAGGCTATGGATCGTATGATGAGAGAAAATCTTCCAGGCTGGATCAACACCTTAATCAAAGAAATGTGAAATTTCTAGTTGTTAAATTTGCAGGGATTATAACAGAGGGGGCTGGGTGAGTACAGTAGTATGAATTTGTCTACAAAATCTTTGTGTGAGTGAAACAAGGTTTTGTAAGTGACAAAAAGCTGTGCTTTGTCAGAAATCCCCATCAAAGATTACGATTATGCCAAGGCTTTGGTCCGTGGCTCTTGAAATGGTTATTCAGGTGATTGTCACCTGAAGAAACCAGTTCAAAGAGCCACTGTCTCAAGGCATGACAAATTGAGTTATCCTAATACATGGCAGCTCATAGAGTATCACATGGCAGCTATTTGCATTTAGCAACCTTGTTGCACTAACATGATTGAAATGTTCCTATTTAAATTATAAGTTAAGAACTCAACAACTTGTGATTCCAAGAAAAAATAATTGTTAAGAAAGCGTTGTTTTCAATTAGTAAAATAACGAGTGATTTCTACTTTATAGTGCAGTATGCTGACCCACGCAGTCAGAATCCACTCTATAAACATACATTTTGAGAGAGTTGGCCGGAGATATGCAGAGTACCCTAATTAGATGGTGTTGAAGCTAATAACCATCCCAGCCAAGAACAGTTCCTGAAGGATGGCGATATAATCACTCCCGCAAATTATTGTGGTATAAGTTCCATGTTGTAGTGGTGATGCTCCAGATTTCACTGAGATTAAAAATACAATAAAGCATCAAAGTATCGGAGGACTTCAAAAAATTGGCGAAAGCATTTTTGTTCATTACTTGCATGAGGATTAGTTTTTTTTTTTTTTTTTTGTTTCAACCAGTGATAATTAACAATTTATTTTCCCAAAAAATCCTTATAGGCTGTGGGTGTGTTTTTTTTATTTAAAGTCTTTTGTATTGAATCGTGTTAATAAAATGATAAAGAGGAAATTCAGCTCACTTTTGCATACTGCGCTAATTTCTAATGTATTCTTTATTTCCTCACCCTACCCTGCTATATTTAACAAAATTATTTTAAAATAAAACAAAGTAAGTAAGTAATTAATGCATATTTTCAACCAAACTTGATTTTAAAAATTATGATAATTACTACTACACATAAAAATGCAAAATAATTACATAATTCATATAAATAGCGCCCTCAACGTAGAACTTCAAATTTTAAAGGCCTATATCTCAGTTAGTAAAAAATGCGACAAATAGCAATTTCAAACAAATGTAACTAGGAAAACAAAAAAGGTATAAGAAGAATTTGGCACAGATGTTTTAAGAAGACTAAGCTCTAGAAACCAGTCTTCCGATTTTGAATTTCCATTCGTTTTTTAAATTATTCAGTGAAAAGTGCTTATTGGCTGGCTCCGGTTGCCATGCACCAATTCAAATCCGAGAACATGGTTTCCTCCGGGAATGTCCCAGCAACATTCTCCCACCCCATTAATGTACGGCAAACGGTTTTAAGTACGTTTGGTTCAAAAGTTAGCCAATCACAGGCTAGCATGTTACCATGGCAACAAAGTTAAAATTCATACCGATTTTGAAATTAAGGTCAAGGCCTACATGATGGAATATGATTTTGTAGGTGACATTTTAAGAAATGTTCTGAATCACTCCTCGTATTCCGAATAGCAGGAAACCCTCCCTAATTGGCAGCTCACCCTTTTTTACAGTGTTTAATTTTAGCAACATGGTTTAATGAGGAAGGAAAGCGACACAGAGTTTGCAGAATTACAAAACCCTCTGCTAAACTATAGGGAAAAAGTACATATATAATCTACATGATCTTGACTGTCATTACGATTCTGACTTTACACCCTCATATGAGTATGACTAAATTAAAGGTAAAATCATTACAACACTGAACTGAATTTCTTTACACCATGTTTACTGAAACCATATGCATTTTTCCTTCTGAGAAGTGAATGCCCCAAATTAAAATAATAAAACCCCATAATACAACAACAACCCCTAAACGAATGGTCTCGACCATGACCCAGGTCACACCCTGTCGACTTAGCTCTTCCTCATCCCGTTTGGCCGCCAGTCAAGACGCCTGTTACCGCAGCTCTGTCTAGTTAGCAGCCAAAAATACTGAAGATTTTATTATCGGACTTGTTGTCATCTCATACGGAATACTCCTATTACTAATACCAATCTATCTGGGATATATACTGGATATATACGGTATTTATAACGCTTCATTCGGACGGGAATAAACGATACTTTTACGCCGCCGGAGAGCTCTTGTTTTGTATCCTTTTTTCGCCCTTGCGTCATGTTATCTGTGTAGCGGGAAATAAGGTAACAAAGGCAGCCATTGACGCACGTGTTGCCGCTTTGACTGCCTTTGACTAAGTGTGAGTTTGTTTGTCTTGGGATTTTTTATCGGCTTGCTCGCTAACAATTTATGTGGTTTGGGTGTGCTTATTATTTTATTATATGGTTGTGGTATACTTAATAAGAACATATGGTGAAAACTGTGTTGAAAATTCTTTTAACGTTCGGACTCAGTTACCGATTGTTTTTGTGTCGTGACGTTTGCGTACCGGAGACCTCCACGGCACGCTGGTTATTTTTCTTACGTTTATTGCGCGCGCTATTCCATCTAGCAACTCACGCACACCCCGTTCTTATGGGCACAATTGCGTTCGCTGCCCTGCCTCTATTCATGAGTGGGACCCCCATCCCCTTATTATCGTACACAGGCATGTTCCCGCACAGGCCAGTGCTCCTCTTTCTGCCTCGGACTTACGGATGCCATGGCTATCATTGAGCATGGGTACGCCGTCGTGCTGCGTACACGGGAAGGGGGGTGGTGAGCGGCTCCGGCCGGGGTTCGTCCAAGGCCCGCTGCTGCTCTGGATGCTCCCTAGGGAGGAATCTTCGGCTTCTTCGCGGCATGCTGATGTGGTGGCTTCGGGCCGCCTACCTCGGCGCGCCACCATCCGCTAGCTCGCCTGGTTCAGCCTAGGGGCTGCTCCGGTGCCGGCTAGCGCCGTCTGCTCTGCCAATCCCCTAGTGACTCGTTGGCGCGGTAGAACCGTCGGTCGTGGTGAGTGGTGATGGTTACGCCAGTCGCCCGGCTAATCATCGCCGTTGGTTGTTTCACACCTACGTGGTTGCGTCCCGGTGTCCTTCGGGCACTTCGACCGCGAACACGGTGCCATTCTTCGGGGTATTCTCGGCAAACCCTGTGGGCCTTGGCTCGGCTTCCCTTTGCGGAACGCCACCGGTGTTGAATACGCTCGCTGCACCCCGCCTGACTAGCTTGCTATTATAGCAGTGCCTTTCCAGCCGTCGCCTGGCTACTACTACGGGCCCTTCGGGGCGTGGCGTAGCGTGTGGTGCTTCGCTGGGTTGGCCTCCGCAGATGTGCCCCAGCTGACTAGGTTGGCTCAGTCCTCTCATGCGGGTACGCCTGTCTAACGTACTCGGCTGGCTTCCCGGCACCGTCTCCCGCGGCGGTCGCCTATGGTGGGGTACCCGGTGGGTGCCCTGCCACTGGCGTTCCCTGCGGGGCACCTGTCGTGCCTACCCCTGCGGGACACAGTACCCGCCACCCACCAAAAAAAAGCCTTCCTTCCTCAGGCCTACGCTGCTTCCCTTACGTGGCTTTACCCCCCCCAGTCGGCTGGACGCTGGGGTGGGACCGCCTGGCATGGTCCTTTCGACCGGGCTTCCGCTTGCGGAGCCCCCCCAGGCTATAATCACTCCGCGCCTCCGCCGTCGCATGCCCCACCGCAGGCCACCAGTGCTGTCGGGGCTGCTTCTGACCCCTTTCGACGCGCAGTTGCGCCCGCGCTGCAGCATTTTTCCTCCCTTTCTGGGAGCCGGGCTGCGAGCTGCAGGGTACAGCCTGGTCCCGGGCCGGCAGGGCTGTGTAACCCTTCACTCCCTTCGGCTTACCGTCCTGGGACTTGGTGTGTCGTCCCCACCCTTCTCGGCCTGTACCCTCTTCAAGGTGTCTTCTGGGTGCAGTTCGAGCCCCATGGCTCCTGCGGCACAGCCCACGCCAGTTGGCTTGGTCCCCCCGCGGGGGCTTCTGGTGTCTCTGCCCCGTTGGCCGCCTTGCCTGCCCCTCCATACGCTCTTTCTGTTTTGCACCTCCCCCGCGTCCTCCTATCCGCCGCAGACCTCTGATGTTTCGGAGGACAGCTCTGGCGGTGATTGCTCGGTCTCGGAGGGTGTCACGTGGGTTATGCTCCATTCGCAGCCATCGACGTCCGCGGCAGCCTCGGAGCAGGAAGAGGTGGACTCTCTTCCCGCGTGCACTCCTCAGGTGCTGCGCAGGGCGGCTGAACGTCTCGGCTGCTGCGCGCCCGAGCGGCGTGCGAGGAGGGACAGCTCAATCTGGGCTTCCCTATCCTCCCTCCGGAACGCGTCCGGCTTTGACGCTTCCCACAGACGGTGGTCTTCTGTGGAAGCCTCCGGATTCACTCAAAGCTCTCATCGTACCCGTGAAACTTTGCCAGGTCGGTTTCGAACTGTTTGAAGGGAACTTGACTCCGTCCGAGGACTCCCGACCATAGATCTGACCTAGCGCAAGGTTTGCCGACGGTAAGGCCGCCCCGACGCGTTTCTCCCCCTCTGGGAGGACCACTGAGGCCCTAGACCTGGCGGTGACCTCTGGCGTCAGGCTGGGCGCTTTCTCTATGGTCCTCGCCCACGCCCTCATCCTCGTTGGGCGAGGGCGGAGTTTTCTTCCTCGGAAGCCCCGAAGCTTTGACGTTCCTAGCCTCGCTAGTGACTCCGCAGACGGAGGCTGTCATTCGTTGGCGCGTCGCCTCGCGTCCTGCGCCGCGAGATGCCTCTTCACTCTGCTACCCGACGCCGATCTAGCATCGAGTCCTAAGGCCCAGCCCGAGTCACGGACGTCCTCGTCGAGGTTGGTTCGGTGATTCACTGCTTGCCTCAGCAGAGCGTGTAGAGTCGGAGCAGGCACTAAGTAGCTTCCGGCGAAAATCTCCTCCGGGGATCTTCGCTAGGAAGAAGACGAAGCGCTCGCGCCCTCTTCTCCGCCGTGCCGCCAACAGGCGAAGTCGACACCAAAAAAATGGCCTCAGCAACCAGAAGCCCGCTGCCCCGCCACTTCTTCTCAGAACGGCCAACCGAATGCTCCGTCCCCCTCCCAAAAGCAGGCGCCTGGGAGGGAAGAAGCCTTCGTCCTGAGGGCACGGCGCCCGCGGGGTCTCTCCTTCGGGAGGGAGCCTACCACCTCCGGTGGGCGGCTGCTTAAGTTCCTTTGTGCGGGAATGGCCAGCCATTTCTCCCGCGCCATGGGTGCTGAGTGTGGTGGGACGGGTACCGAATAGAGTTAACCGCGTCACCCCCAGCGACTTCACGCCGAGACTACCCCGCTTCCGGGGAGCCGAAGAATCAAGTTCTTCTGGCCGAGGATCTCGCCCTCCTGGCGAAGGGTGCCATTTCCCCGTTCGACCCCCCCTTCACGGAGGGTTCTGGTCGCGTTTCTCTTGGCTCCCAAGAAGACCGGGTATTGGCGTCCCATCCTGAAACCGAAGCCGTTGAATCAGTTCATCAGGCCGAAAGTTCCAAGGATGGAAACCTCTTGCGTCAATCCTTCGCTTCCTTGAAAGGGGACCTGGTCGTCGTCTTTGGATCTGAAAGACGCCTACCTGCACGTCCGCAGTTTCGCCAAATCCGACCGACGCTGGCTCCGTTTTCAAATCGAGGGCCAGTCGTACGTGTGGACGTGCCTCCCCTTTCGGACTCTCCACCGCTCCCAGGGTCTTCACAGTTGTGACCCGGGAAGTGGGCGGCTTCCTCAGGCGTCAGGGGGGCAACCTCTGCATGTACCTGGACGACTGGCTGATCGACGGTCCGTCGCCCCAGGCGACGGCCGAAATGGTCAGTCGTACCATTCAGATCGTGCGGAGGCTGGGCTTTATTGTCAATTTCGACAAATCGAGCCTTTCCCCCTCTTAGGACCTGAGGTATCTGGGTGCTCGGGGCTGCAACTGCTTCCGGGAATTGCAGAGCCGACGGCCCAGCGGGTGAATGTCGTGGTTCAGGCTGCGACGTCCCTGGCGCTGCTTACGCAGCCCCCCGCTCGTATACTGGCTCGCCTTCATCTGCTTGATGGTCCACTCTCGTCGACCTGGTCCCGGACTGTCGCCTTTCACTGAGGCTGCTTCAAATTCACCTCGGGCGGCACTACAGCCGATCAAGCACCCAGATTCCTGTCGATCCCTATCAAGATGCAGGATCCGGGACACCTAGCATGGTGGCTCACCGCCCCAACCTGACCCAGGGAATCTCTTTCCCTGCGCCCCCCGTCGATTTTGTCATCACGACGGACGCGTCGAAGTCGGTTGGGGGGGTTTCACCCTAGACCTATGGGGTCCTCGGGGACGTGGTCCCGATCCCAGGCCCATGTCAATCGCTCGAACTGTGGGCAGTGGAACGTACCCTGCTCACTTCGAGGCGATGGTGACCAACTCCATGGCCTAGTACAGTCGGACAACTCCCACCTTGGTGCCTAACATCACCAATCCGGGCGGACTCGTCCCGGTCCTGTGTCTCGACGCCAATGCGTATCATATCGTGGTGTCGGGATCGGGCAATCACGATGTCCGCAGTACCATTCCGGGGGCCGTCAATTTCTTGCCGGATCTGTCCCGCGGCAGGATGACGGCCGCGGAATGGATACTGAACCGAGATGTCTTGCGGGAGATCTTCGAGAGGTTATATGTTCCTCAAATCGACCTGTTCGCCTCGAACCTGAATCACCAGCTCCCTCTGTATTGCACCCGGTGCTTACCATCGACGCTCTGGCGTAGACTGGACGGTTTCAACGGCTATGCCTTCCTCCGATTCCGATTCTTACATCGCTTGTTTCGAAATCGCGCGGAGGCGGCCGTTTCATCCTCATCGCTCCCATTTGGCCGAAACACCTCTGGTTTCGTCAATGGTTGGATCGCTTGGGGCTCTGCCGTTGCGTCTGCGGCACCCGTCCGGACCTAGGTCCCTTTCCGACGGAGGGAGCGCCCGTCCCGGTCCGCTGGAGCACCTAGCGTTGACTGCGTTGCATTATCCGTCAGCGATCCGAGATTTCGGGCTTTTCGCAGAGGGCTGCCCCTCGCCCATATCAGCTGGAAGAAGGAAGTCCACCATGGACGCTTACTCTAAGCGTCTTGGACCCTATTCCGCTGGTGTGAGCGACGAGAGGTGCCTCCGACCTCGGCATCTGTAGCCTACAAAGGAAAAAAGAATCGCTGACTTTCTCACTGATCGCTTTGATGGCGGCTTTAACTTCGACTGTTAAACTATCAAGTCCGCTATCTTAAGACGCATAGGGGTTTCGACGACGGATCTACCATTAATGACGTGTTTCGATCCCGTCTCCATGCTCCTCAGAGGGGCTGTTTAATACCGACTACGACAGGAAGACGGTCCCTCCCTGTGACCTTAATACTGTCTTAGACTTTTTAATGAAGCCCCCGTTCGAACCAGTGGCTGAGGCATCACTAAACATGTCACCATTAAGACGGTCTGTCTGGATCCGCCCTCGCCCTGGGAAACGATTCGTCGGAATCAAGAATCATCTCTATGTCCAGCGCCGAATTCTCTCGCGACGGGTCAATTGTTAGTTCTACGGCCGGATGTTTCTGGCAAGAACGGTCTCCTCATTCGACACTCTAAAATTATCGTACCCCGAATTGCATTCCCACTCTTCGGTGCGGGAAGATCGCCTGTGGTGTCCCGGTTCGTGCCCTCGAGTACTATAAACATAAAACAGTTCCCTTCAGGGGCACGAACGACTCGTTGTTTCTTACAAACACGCTTCCCCCCATGGTCCGCGTGCCAGAGCGACAATTGCTAATGGATTATCGCTGTAATTACTGATTCCAACGCGGTGTAGAGCTTCACAGCTCGACCCATTCGGTTCGTATATCTCGTCTCATGGGGGCCTACCAACGCGGAATCAGTATTGCCGAATCTGCGAGCTTATGTTCATGGAGGGCTCCCACAACGTTTCGTCAGTGTACTCCAGAAACGTAACAAACCCTCAGAGAACGTTGCGATGTCACTCCTGCAAACAACACTAAAACGCAACTTCACTATACATAAAGTCGCCTATCCGGTGCCGACTGTGACGCTCTCCTCGGAGTATTCCGTTGTCAGGACATCTTGTCCCGATTTTTATGTGTATGCCTTTAGGCCTGTTAACATATGTTCCTTTAGGTTTTAGGGTCTCTTGCCTTTGGTGCACTTTGTTTGGCTGCTCTGAAATATCTGCTCCACTCCGACTGAGTGAGTTCAGTCTGGTGTGATGAAAATATTCATTCAACGGGGTAATGCAATAGTTCAGTCAACATTGGTGTAAAGGAAATCAGTTTCAGTGTAAATGATTTATTCAAAACACATTATGTTTATAAATCAACTAACTGAAGCCTGATTTCCCTTCCAATGTTGACTTCCCACTTCCAGCCCGCCCCACAGCATGATATGTACCCACGTCCGTGTGGGCTTGAGGCAAAACGGAATTAAGGAAGAGCTAAGTCGACAGGGTGTGACTGGGTCACTGTCGAGAACCATTTTCTCTTTTAGGGTGTAATTTAATGGTAATTTATTTGGGGCATTCCACTTCTCAGAAGGGAAATGCATATGTTTTTCAGTCAACATTGAAAGGAAATCAGGCCTCAATTATGATTGATTTATAAAACATAATGTTTTTTTTTAATTTTCGGTTTTTTTGTTTTTTTGTCATTTATTTGATAAAACCTAGAATAAACAAAAATATCAACAGCGACACACTTTTTGACAACTAATTTAGACCACTAAATACATCCTGTGCAATTTGTCGACAGTTCATTGCGGGCAAATATGATTTTTCATAAAAATCTATTTTTTACACGTCTTTCTATGGAAAAGCATATAAGGGTGGCTATAACATACATATTATGACCTTGCGGCTCTATGGCAAGATTCCCGCGATGATTTTCTGATTTCAGGGATGCAAAGGCGTCTATTGCGAGAATCAAATTACTTGAAAAACAACACTATTACATAATTCAATGGGAAAATGGGATTCTCATATCCAATGCTACGAGAATCACTGCGAGAATCCGATTCTGTGATTCGCGTCGAATTTGCATCCCTGGATTTTTGCGAGGTAGTATTTCTTGCATGTCCCTATTTAGATCAGTTGTCAAAATTGTGGCGCCATTGCTTAAATTTGCTCTAAAAATAAGAGACAATTTGCATGGGGTCAACACTGTTTTATCCATGATGTCACCCTCAAACTTGAGAATAAACAGTGCATAGAGTAGATTGTATTTTCCTATAAGCAGAGTAATACCTCCTATTGGTAGACCCACAAAACATTCGTGATATTAATCATCTCTTTATTATTTTTTGTCAGCATGCTGTCAGAGAATACTTGGTTCAACTCCTACCCCTGTGTGGAACACTCTAATATTACTCTCATTAGTATCTCTTGATAATGGTGTCCTACCTCTTAAGAAACATGACAGTGCAGTATTGGATTCCCATTTAAGCACAGAAGACTTGGAATATGATTTCCAACCTTGAGGACTCCTGGAAGAGAGAAGAAGCCGGATAGGAGTTTGCCTCCGTAACGTTCATCTTTTGCCTATCTACCAGTTTTGGTATTAATTATGACTTGTGTCTGATCAACTGGTTCAATGTTGCCAAATTTGTCAAATTGGAGATATAGCAATTAAAAAAATCCATAACAAAAGAGATTGTAAGTTAGGGGCTACCTTTGATATCTTGAGGAGCATGGCAGTTTTTTTTTCAAATTACCACTAGTGAAATGAAATCCATTTCCAAAAAGTTCCCTCCTTCCAAATTTTAAAAAAAAATTGATACCTACATTTTAATTAGAACATTCCATTTTTGGGAAGAACAAAATTTACTTTGTGAAAAAGAATCCCTTGACCCCAAACTGCATTCCTTTGATTTTAGCTAGTAGTGGTGGCCCCCTTATTAATCTAACCTCTACAACCAAGTTATGTCCGATTGTTTGAAAGCATCTCAGGGAAATCTGATAATGACAGTCAGGGTTTAAAAATGTGTTTGTTTGCCATATTAATCAAAATATTAGGGTCATTGGTCAGATTTGTAACAAACTAATAGAGTTTTGTTTGGTTTGACTGTCATAGTATGGCCTTAATGGTTTGGTTGGGTGTAATTAATTTACTGGAAGTGAACAGAATCAGTTAATTTCTCCTATTTTTCTAAAAGCTACTAAACTATACTTTGTCTTGGTTGATGTATCCGAAGTGGTGGTGCGCGACACCCGTGCTGTCCTTTCAGATCAGTGCGCTCGTGCTTTGCTTACGCGCGCACTGAAATTCGGTTCAATGTATACGCCGCGTCGCTACTTTCATCAACACTTCGAGCTGGACCGAGTATAGTAAATTTTACTGTTTTTTTTTTTTTTTTTTTACTGCCCAAAGTGTTTTCTATTGAATTTTCTGGTCCCTAAAAAAAATTCAGTCAATCAGGTACGGCCAACAATTTTTGTTAAGGAATGGCCAAAGTTGATTTTCACTCCGTACCAACATTGGCTAAGAGTGATCAGATCAGGTGACGTCCCATAAGATGAGAAGGATGCACAAGACAAGCTTTTTATGTGGGTACTGTTAATGTAAATATTAAATAGCTGCCAACGTGCTATATTCCATATTATGGGGCCTGGTATACGTTCAGGCTTTTTTCCGTCAATGCAGGCTTGGTTTGGCCTCAGATGGTCTTTCTGGAGGTTTTTAATTTGTAAGGTTTGCAGCATATCCAGAGCTCTAACCTCCTGGGCACTGTTGGCTAATCTGATGGTTATTCATAAGGCTATATGATCAAATTAGCCAATCAGACATGGTAACAAATCTTAATGAGGAATTCCAAGAGAAAACTTATGAGGTTCATGGTAGATATGGGTGTTTGACCAAACCAAAAGTCTGAGCATCAGAAGAATATCGGGTTATAGAGGAACTGATGTTTATAAGGAGCGCTAAGCGAAGCTCTTATAGAAAATCGCGTATGTAACCTATTGACAGCTATTGAAAATCTATAGTCTGACAGGTTAAAAAATACCGACCCTTCATTTTGATCCCCCTTTTCGTTCTTACCCTACTTCCTACGGAGTTATTAATCAACGGGAACTAACAGGAATTCGCCATTGTAATTTGAAGTTTTCATTTTAGTCCGATATCAACAGTATAATTTGTTTTAATAATTCTCCATTTCTGTTCTGTTGATATTTGTTTTCTCCCGTCGCAATTTATGGTTTTATGTCCTTGTTTTCTAACATTAAACCTATTATAATGTTGTGCTGATCTTTAAAATCATGCTTGGCATAATTAAATACAATAATAAATAGTTTAAAATAAAATAATAAATAAAATTTCACTAATAGATGGCGCCCTTTTAATTCGTATTCTTCAGCGTAGGGCGGGCCAAAAAATCCTAATTTTAGATGTTTGTCATTGGTTTAAAAAACACACGTAAAAGCGAGATTTTCACGGCACAACAAACCATTGTTTTGATGCAGCGTCATCAAAGTCGAAAGAGTAAATACCACGACTTAAACCAGGGTGGTCCGGACACGATCTGCTGGATTTGGGCATTCTCAAACTGATTATGTCGATTAACAACAACAGTATAAAAGCATTCTATACCTATTTGCAAAATTAATTAGCATATTTTGACCTATTTTCTTGATGTTTCATGGACCTTTTGTGAACACAATATCTGGAGATCTTTAAGTCACCATGGGCTGAAACTGGAGTGATGCTAGTTTACAGATTGTCGAACTGATTACGATATACCAACATACATTTGTCCTGGGTTATGGGACATTGTCCTGGGTACAAGTCATTGTCCTCGTATAATGGAACATTGTCCTGTGGATATGGGACCTTGTCCTGGAGTATGGGACATTATCCTGGGTTGGTGACATTGTCCTGGGGTATGGGACACTTGGTCCTGGGGTGATGGGACATTGTCCTGGAGTTGGAACATTGTCCTGGGGTATGGGACATTGTTCTTGAGGTAATGGGGACATTGGGCCTTGGAGGATAGAAAATTGTTCTTGGGTATGGGACAATTGTCCTGTGTATGGGACCTTGTCCTGGAGTAATGTGGACAATTGTTCCGGGGATATGGGAAATTGTCCTGAGTATGGGAACATTGTCCCGAGGTATGGGAACCATTGTCCTGGGTTAGGGACATTGTCCTGGGGATATAAGACATTGTCCTGGAGGTATGGGACATCGTCCTGGAGTATGGGACATCGTCCTGAGGTATGGGACATTGTCCGAGGTTTGGACATTGTCCTGGAGGTATGAACATTGTCCTGGAGTATGGACTTGCCTGGGGTAGGGGATATGCTCCTGGAGTATGTGACATTGTCCTGGTGTATGGTAACATTGTCCTGGGGTATGGCCATTGCCCTGGGGTATGGACATTGTCCTGGGGTAAAGGGACTTGTCCTGGGATAATACATTGTCCTGGTTCTGGGACATTGTCCTGGGGTATGGGGACTTGTCCTTGGGGAATGGGTCATTTTCTGTGGTAATGGGACATTGTTGTGGGGATATGGGGGGGGGAAACATTGTCTTGGGGAATAACCATTGTCCGGATATTGGACATTGTCCTGTGGTAGGGGACATTGTCCTTGAGGTATGGGACAGTGTCCCGGAGGTATGGGAATTGTCCTGAAGTTATGTGACATTGTCCTGGCATATGGGACATGTCTCGGCGGTATTGGGGGCATGTCCTGGAGGTATGTTGGACTTGTCTCGGGAAATATGGGAACATTGTCCTGGAGGTATGGGACACCGTCCTGGAGGTATGGGACATTGTCCTGGGGTAATGGACATTGTCCTGGAAGTAATGGGACATTGTCCTGGGGATATGTGACACTGTCCTGGAGGTATGGGACACCGTCCTGGAGGTATGGGACCATTGTCCTGGGGTATGATACAATGACCATGTTAACATGAATTATTTATTTTAGCAGTGTTTATACTGTTATTGCTGCCTCAGAATACATTCAGTTAGCATATAAACCCGAACCTGAAATTTGTGCATTTTCAGAAATGATTTCGTAGAACCATCACATACATCCAGACGACCATTTGGGACCGCCGTCCCTATTCTTTTAACAAAGCTGTGCATACTATTCGGTAAAAATACGACGTAAATAGGGGCCGGCCTGGGACGATCGTGCTGGAGTTGGAATTTGGGCATCTGGGATTTAAAAACGGTAATTTAGGGAATTCTTGGCGTGCATTTTCCTATGGCAAATATGACAGAATAAAAGTTGAAATCTGAGAGCGCTCGTTCTCATGTTCTCCTGCACATATTACTTCATCAGTTTAGGTTGACTTGCCTGCTGGCATGCCTGTCAGCCCAAGGCTAGTGACATCATTCATTGTGTGCATTACCTCACACAATTGCTATTGCATATTTGGAACTCATCTTGGTAACCTGTTTGGAGAATTGATCTGACATGTGCCAGGTAGATTAACACCATACAATAGACAATCCTACCGAGCCAATGATGGTCAGAATTGATCCGCCCTTACTGGGGCCTCCAACCCAAAACCTACCCCACTCTTTTTACAGTTTTGTACCAACGCTTGAATTAAGTATAATTAAAAATCTACACTTAATCTGCACAAGTGGGTGGAATTCACGCTATCAGGATGCACCCCAGCTATGTCTGCCAGTGAGGTGTGGTGAATGTTCGCAATCAGATTGTGTAATAGGACCAGCATACATTTTTTAGACACCAGATCATTATTTTTTTATTTAAGATTTATTTTTAAGGTTTGTCTCCTTCATTTTTGTTGCGCTGTGAATAACCCTTTGGGTGTACATGTGCCCTCAGGCCGAGGGCTGAAGTTGATTTTACTCTTTAGAACTTGGGCTGCTTTTTGCCAAAAGTTTCTTCTGCCAAGTCTCATGATTGGAAAAAAAAAGCCTGAACATATACTGGAACATACTCGATGGTTACTTCACAAAATTGTATGGGAAACCTCTTTGTAATAATTGTGTAAACAACTCTTTTTAACAACAATCTTTATTTTATTTTATTTACTTATGAAACAGTCTGTAAGAAGTGGATTACAACCTGCAAACGTGAAATGTATGTTATGCTGATTTATTTATTCTGTCAATTGGATTGAATAAGCAACATAATGCATGAATGTGTACAAATGGCATGCTTTTGTAATGATTGTCACCTTTGTGGAGCATACCCAATGTTGGGAGGTTTATTATGTCCCATCTGCACTAAAGTAAAGTAATAAAGTCTTAAAAGAGGCTTTGAAGCCTACAATCGACACATTACAAAATCTCTTAATACTACGTACGTGTGCTTATTAGCATCTGAATCAGTGGAAGTTAATTTTTTTTTTTTTGTCTGTGTATAATGTAATTTAAATGAAACAAGTAATGGAGTAACTCCTACATTTGAACAATGGAAAATACCGACCACTATGCTTTTTGCCAGTTACTTGTGGTCCTGTTCCACGAAGTTGCAGACGACATTTGTTTTATGCTGTAGGTTTTAGCTAAGGCCATGGGTGACATGTAAGCACTGCGCATTTCAGAGATATGTGCAAAATGACTGTGTGCTGAAGGAATGGTGGGTTATTATTGACTGTGTTTTTGATGCCACACAATATAAAAGCATGGTGTCCTCTGGAGGGAACGTTCACGGTTGGTCCATGTTTACGGAACTCGAGCTCGCACCTGTACATGAATGTTCCACCAGTGAAATCCATGGATTGTGTCTGGCTGTTGTGCATTGTTGCATAGCCTAACATTCCCAACACTGCTTTTTCAGCTGTTGTAATCCCTGGTGGTAGTAACAGCTCAAATAGCTACCTGTTTATTATTTACTACCAGTTGATAGGTTGCAGGGAAAGAAGATGTTGCAGCTTTCCCACATGCAAATGCTTCCAAAGGAGGTATTTGTACACGTTCTGATGTGAATCGTTGGAGATGAAACCTGGCTAAATGAAAGTACTGAATCACAAAAACTGTATTTTAAGAATGTTTTTTATCTCTAACGATTCACAATGACTACCTGCACAAAACTCTCCATTGAAAGCAATACATTATGGGATCTAACTGAGATCATCTTTTTTGGCCTGCAGCCTGATGATGATGGTATCACTTTGCACCTTTTAAAATTGATTTTCTGTTTCTGCCCATTTTCTTGCATACCTATTTGCTTCACAATTGGATAAATTATAATCACAACTGAAGTAAGTTCATCAAAAGCAGAGCCATGTCCTTTTACCGACCATCCACAAGAAACTTGATAATGTAACCGGCAAGTTGACGCGGTTGACTGCTCATGATTGTAATAACAACAGATGCAATTTTTCCTAAATTTGGCTACCTTGCTAAAAGTTAATCGACACTGAGACATTCAATCGATCATCGTCATAAAAGGCAGATGTTTGAGACCGGGGGGGTGGCACTCAATATGAAAGTGACGGGGATGTGCGGACTTGAATTTCAAGTAGGGGCATTCGCTGAGGAATCTTTTAAGGGGAAAAAAGGGGTCAGTTGGTGGCGGAGGATGCAAAACTGGGTCAATCACTGAGCCTTTCACATTTTGTGAAAAAAGGGGGTCATTCACCTCGGGCGAATGTCTAACCCATTCAAACCCAGTTTATATCTGTTATAAGCATTAAAAAGCGGCTTTCTGTGAGAGCTGAAATAGAAATAGGGGGTCCTCAGTGACATTTGATAAAAATGAGGCATCAACTGAGAGTACAGAAAAAAGGGAGTGCCTTTCAGTGACAGGTTAAAAAAAGGGGGTCTTTCAGTGACCAGGTTTAAAAAAAGGGGGTCTTTCACATGGACCGTTTTAATTGGGAAACAGTAGGGTCTTTCATTGACGTCAGGTTAAAAAAGGAGTCTTTCAATTGACAGCAGGTTTCCAAAAAGGGTCAGTAAAGTGCCCGCACATCTCCCCCGTCCCACCTATTTTTAGGATCCCCCCCCCCCCCCCGGTTGTGAGCTTAACAAGATCGTATTCACTTTCCACCCGTACATGATTTTGTATAGCGAACCTTATTTGTCCCCGCCGAACGAGTTCGGAACGGGGACTATAAAATGAGCGCCGTCTGTCTGTCCCTGTGCCGATTCGTCTGTGTAAAATGTAACCCAAGTTGTATACGATTTATCTTGAGTTCCGTAGGGCGACAATGATTAAACTTGGTGAAAGAAGCGGGTGGGTGAGTTCTTAACCTGATTCGATTTTGGGGCGAAAATATGCTAATTAAGTATCTAATTTGCATAATTTTATGCCAAATGTTCCTGCAAGGCCCTGTTTACAACAAAGTTTGCTGGAGTTTACTACGGCCAATAGAATGATATCTTGTGAAGTAAAGCGGGCTGAAACAGTTTTTTTTACCTGATTACAGTTTGGCTTATTTCGACAATTGAGTATGTCAAATGTAGCTAATTAAATGCAAAAAGTCAGAGTGATTGCTATATTTTTGGACACTGTACATTGAATACCTCAAAATTCCTTCCTGTGCGGCATGAAAGCGATCATGGCACACCTTTTTGGCAATTTGAACGTGTGTGATATATGCGGGCAGCGGCCTAGGTATGGCAAGAGCTAATAAAATATGCGTAATTGCTGTATCTCGTAAACGGTACATCATAGGCAAAATTCCTTCGCTACTAGACTACTATTCCATAGGGGGAGGGTGGGGTTTTTGGGGAAGGGGGTTTAGGTCATTGCGGGGTGTTGGGGAGGGGGTGGGGTGGGTGTTGCAGAGTGTTGGGGATGGTAGGGTCTTGGGGAGTTGTGGGGTGTTGGGGAGTTGGGGGTGTTGGGGAGGGGGAGGGTGTTGAGGGTGGATGTTGCGGGGTGTATGGGGAGTGGTGGGGTTTTGCAGGGTGTTGGGAATGAGATGGGGTGTTACTGGGTTTTGGGGAGGGGGTGGGGTGTTGTATGACATTTTACTGCATGTTAGTGATCGCGATTTCGGCGGGGACAGATTTTATGCATCGCGTAAATATATTTCTCCTTGTGTCAAAAATGGCAACACCTGATTGTTGATGAGTTTGATTGTATTCTGCCATTACAATCACACGAAAGTAGCTGTAAATTATAACAAAGCCATCTGTCCACCAGTGTTGCCAATTAGCACTTCCCTGGCCCATTGGCTACTTTTGAATGTCAAAAAGTGCTCCCAGTGGTATTTTCAGCATGTGCCATCAGGTAGTGGCAATTTTTGTTCCATAGAAACCTGTGGTTCAGGTAAAAATTGGGCTACTTTTTGGCCTGTGGTGCCATCCTAACCAAATTTTTTTGTTGGCAACACTTCTGTGTACAGCACCTTTTAACATCCCTGCCTCTTTCAGAAAGGTAGAGTGTTTTATAATACTGCCCTGGTGGCAAACATTGTGACATTACTGCCTGTCAGTCTACATTTGTATAGTTAACTAGCTGTTTTTAATTGTAATGAACAATCTTGTTGTTTAGAAGCCTCCACCTACTTCAGGGTCACAGAGAGTCTCTTTCTACACATGACGGGTGTGGCCATTTTTGTGACCCTTGACCTAGTGACTCTGATGTAATTCAACAGACGTTACAAAATAAAGTGCACTTTATTCCAGTGACTCTGTGAATTCACAGACTTTACAAATAAAGTGCCCTTATTCCAGTGATTCTGAGGAATTTAGCAGACTTTACAAAATAAGTGGGCACTTTATGCGTAGAAGTCATCAGGGTGACTAGTGTCAGTGGGTCACAAATGGCTACACCCCACATGAAGAGGTCTGTAATTAGAACTGGTTGGACACAGCCCGAAGTAATTTATTTACCTTTTTAACTAATCATTGTTCTCATACAGCAGTGTAAAATAATATCGCTATTGATATTCAGTCAGGGTATTCTGTATACACAAGTGTTTATGTATTGGCTGAAGTACATCTCTGAATGATGTAATTGGCAATAATTTGTTTTTGTTATGTGCAACTCAGCCAAACCAATTGTCAATTCTTTAAGTGTAGACATCTCGCATGTAAATTGTCCCCTACCACACTTCAGTAATGAATTATGCACCATGTATGATTTCATGCTCTGATGATATCATCCTTTTAGATTTATACTTTGTAATGGCCAGAAGTATGGAATGATATCGCAGTTTTCGTGGTAAGTTGCAGTTTTGATTGTGGACCAATGATCTATAAAAATTAGACCCGTGGATTCTCCAGAATATCGTAAGTTGACCAACCGAGGTGGCCCAAAAGTCTATAATGAGCATCACACTTTGGTATCATAGTTTTGGGCACCACCATTTTGGTTTACGTATCTTCGTATTTGAAATTACTATCTACGCATAGTTCTGAAGACACTCAACATATTTTACATTTTTTGCATTAGGCTAGAGAAAACATCACTTGATGCCACATGCTAATCACTATGAACTCAATATCGTCGTTTCCAAAGCAAACTTAATCTTATCACATGACTTTTCGTGGCATTAGAATGCAGGAATCTTTTTAGCGGCAGGTCCTTCCATCGATGGTTTTCCATATAATTATTTGCAGAAAAATTGGTCAAGCACGACCATGGACCATTGGGGAATCAACACTGTTAACGTAAGGTGTGACACACAGATTTGTAGGTGTGTTGCTTGTGCAAGAATAGAGGATGACGCGTGCTGGTTGTGCAACAACAAGATGAACGCGAGGTGTGAGAGAAATTCGGTTACGTTTGCTAGTCTCTATAATAAGCATGTTCGCCCTCTTTGTTGATATGAGACCGCTGTGTTGTGCATGCACAAAGTCGGTGGCGTGATTACTTGTGCAAACTTGCTGCATGAAAGTAAGATAACCGTCTGTATACTTTGTGGCGAGACAATATTCGATTCATAATGGTTTTATTTGTGCAAATTTTCTGTGAAAATGTGGGATATAAGATGTATATGCTAGCATGTATTAAAGGTAGGTGAACCCAATCGACAGGGCCGTCTGCAGATTTTATTTGGGGGGGCAGGACTTAGAAAAAGTGGACGCTTTTTTTGTCGAAAAAGTGGACCTTTTTTGCTACCCCCCTAAAAACGTCCTTTTGACTTTTGGAACATTAAATCACCAAAAATTGGACTTTCTTCTCCAAATTTCTCTTAATTTTTGGACTTTTTATTCAAAAATTCAGCAAACAAAAAAGTCGACCTTTTATTACCCTTTTGTGAAATTGGGGTGGGGGGGGGTGTGTTGGCGCTACGGGCCTGCCAATCGACAAACTCGTTTCTTCTCCGCTTTCATCAGAATTGAGATTTTTGGTATAGAAGAAAGTTTCATATTTTTTTTAAATGTACTTAAATGTATTAAACAAATTGAAACTTTTGGTTTGGATGTTATGACAAAACGTCCCCCAAACTGTTGACCACAATAGCTCACATACTGCTTTATGGGCAATTTCTGTAAGGTTTTTTTCTACTCTCCAAAAAAACGTCTGACCAATGTTCACTCAAATTTGGTTATCATGTATTTTGTTTGATGTGCTAAAAGTGAGGCAGAAACAATCGTATGAAGAATTGACAATGATGGTCACCCACATTTGTATAGATTTAAATTATACTGGTTATAGATTCGGCAAAAAAGTAGGCACCTCGGCAATTTCAAAGAATTGAAACAAATCGCATAAATTATGTCAGGGACAATGTAACTTACACAGTACCTGAATCTACATTAATACTTCACTGGATCATATATTGACATATTGGTATGCCATACTAGCTGTCTTCAGTATTTGTATGGTTGTGCACATGCACCGCCATGTGACACCCATGTATTGTTCTTGACCCAACCATGGTTAGGTCATGATCATGCATTTTCACATGCACTCCATGTGACACCCATGCATTGTTTTCATAACCTAAACCATGGGTATTCCATGACTATTCCAGTTAACTTTCGTTACTCCCCTCCCCGCTTATGGAAGGAAGGCACAAGTATATTTATATATGTGTCCACATATAGGGGATAATTGATTCAATCTATAGCGGCAGTTTAAGCATGATCACTGCATGATTCTACTCTTTCTGAAAACAACCTCAAAAAATTTATGGTCTACATGTCACATCCCTCCATGTGACAACATGCTTGAACATGCTCTGAAACTCATGCTGTGAACCTGGCCCTGACAATGCTTTTTACAAATCAATGCCCCATAACAGGGCGGCCCAGGGTGCCAAGGCGGTGACTTATGGGTTATTTGTGTAATGTATTTCGCCCCTGCTATGATTTTATCTTGGCGCTGCCACTGCCCCTGCCCTTGCAGGAACCTTCCTTGTAATTATGGTGTATGGAATTTATCTGGCAAAGTCCATTGACATCAAAATGTTTGTAATATGATCATTTTTGTGGTGCTTTCAACTCTTAAGGATTTGCTTGTCGCAACTGTAACTTTGTGTATGAACTTTTTAAGGAGGTTGGGTCATACATCACCTTTTACGAATATATATAACCCAAACTCTGTAAGGGTAGAAGATCAGAATTGAGGCTTCAGGTGCAATGAGTGACAGAAGTAGAAGATGTGGAAAAAAAAAAGAATTTAGATGAAATGGGTGTTGAAAGAGAGACAGAACAGAAATTCGGATTGATGACTCAGCCTGCAAATAGGGTATTTGTTTGGTTACATTTCTGCTTGCTTACCAAAGACACTAAAATTTGTAATTACTTGCAGATGACATAAGAAAAATTTAAACCGATGTTGAACTTCTGCTGCAATTTTTGGAAGGAATGCAATACTTCTGGTAATCTAGAATACTTAAAATTAGTAGAAGTTGAAAAAAAGGTGTCGGAAGAAATAGGTGTTGGAAGACAGTGAGAAAAGAAATCTTGTATTCAATATTCAGTATTGTATTTAAATATCTAGTTAAAATTTAAATGGTTAAATTCTACTTATACACCATATTTGATGCATCCCATCAAAAGAATCATCTTTGCAAGTTTGCAGCATATACTTTCCATGTTCCAAAGCATGAGCTTTTAGAAAATAGTTGATTATTTTTAGCCTTGTCACAGTTGTAGCACTGGACATTAAAAGCAGGGGAGCTGCTCAACATTTTATGTAAAATCCTTGTAGAACTTAAAGATGAGATATGTGTTTGCACAATGAATTTATACAAGTTGTGAAACAAATCCCACCTTTCCTTCATATGGGCCTATGTATCATTCTAATGGGTTTCTTACATATTTTGGAATTGGTTAACATTTATGTTTGTAAGTTAAACCAAAGTTTTAAATCCAGTTAGCAACAATGTTGCTGTGTGAGGATTTAGGTTAACTAGGTTCAAATGGTTCATGTGGAATTCTTAAACAGAGTGTGGAAATTTTTGCAATTTCATTGGTTCCTAGTTTCAATTCGCAATTTTGACTGTTCGTTGATATTATTTTGAGCTGCATTGCATTTTGCTACATTTGCGCATATCAATCTTGTGTATGTTCTTTCAGGAAAGAGGGAAAAAAAATTTATATTCCATTTCTCTATCTCTGTGCAGTGATGTCATAACCATGACGCAGCCTTTACGCACGCGTCAAGATATTCCGGCTTTGTGCGTGCGTGTAAAAACACTGTCACTTTGAGCCAGCACGTGCGGTTTCCTGGTGCGACCATAAAAGCTCGCGCTGGGCGTCACTGCACGTATGTAGGGACATTGGAGGATAGTTTTTTTCTTTAGAAAGAGATCCACTGGGTGGAGCATTATTTTTACTACAACAGAAGGGGAACATTAAAGGAAAAAACATCCCCCATTTACCCACTACCATAAGTGTTGATCTGTCCCTGAATTCCAGCTGTCAAGAACCACTGGCCTCTACAAATGGATAGCGGGCTGGCCACCGTTGAATAGTCGCCAATTGAAACCACAGGAAGTTGCCTTTTGCCCTGACTCAATATGGCTTCACTTTATTGTCAAAGTTAAAGAATTTTGTATAAAACAGAACATTTTGTGGGGAATATGTGCACTAGCAGCTGTATGCATTGTTTCCCGCCATATTGATAAGGGCAAAAAGCAACTTCCTGTGTTTCAATCGGCGACCCAGCCCCCCAGACCCGCTATCCATTTTTAGAGGTCACTGTTCTCTCTTGCAGACCTTTCATAGACCCAGGCAACCACACATTTCTTTACATCATCATTAGACCATATTGAAAATCGCGCCACTGCTTAATAATATAACCTTGGTGGGGTCCCTTGTATAGGCTATACCAATGCACAGAAAGCTTGGCCCTGGGTCAAATTCCCGAATTACTTGTGCCAACCTCCTAACAGCCAATGCACCAGACCACAGATGGTTGTTTCCACCAAGAGACCCTTTTCCTTACCTTAACCTTTCCATGAATGGGCACCTTGACCAGTCACTTCTGTGAAATTTCTTGGATTTGATTCCCAGTATCCTGCCTTTGGAACCTCCATCTCGATCATGTGTTAAAAGCCGACAATCCATTGGTGTTCTCCACGGGTCCTTCCATAGTGCTCCCCTTGTTACCCGCGTATCTTATAACTGGCTCTGGTCCGCCCTACACCCTGGATATGGTTATCACCTATCCCCACTCAACAAGACACTTACCAATAGAGTTGAGGCAACCCAACGGTTTGCTTGCCGTGTCATTTCCAGGACTGGAATCTTACTCATGACGATCTTTCATCAAATGTAAACTTTCCCCTCTCTCTAAACGCCGTGATTTTCTACTATTTGTCACCTGTACAATATTCTCAACAACCTTTGCTCCTCCCCTAATCCTTTTACCCTCCATCACCGGCCTGGTCTCCGGAATCTTAACAGTTGTGCTCTCTCAAACTCACTTTCCGCAGTTTAGTCTTAGTCAGAAGTCATTCTACCCATATGCTCCCTCATTTTGGAACCACCTTCCAGATGGTGTCACTATTCCTTCTTTCTTAGCGTTCAAATCAGCGTTCGGGCTAATTGTTGTAAGCCCAGTTGTCCTTGCTTCATTCGTCTCGTCCTTCATGAGTTTTTAATTGGTTCCATCTTGTTTGTGTTATATTTTGTTCGCATTTAGGTATTTGGGCACCCCTTCATTCTAGTTTTTGTGCACTATGGGGTATGGGGCTCGCCTGGCTACTGCCGAATAGAATGTTATAAATAAATAAACACTTTTTTTTTTTTTTTTTTTTAAAAAACACAAATTAAAAGGAAATTGAAGCATGTGAGCTATGGCAACTCTTACATTCTCCATTTTATCAACAGTTCATAGTTTTTAACTTGTTCATAAGTTGCGTATTTATTGGAAAAAAAGAAGCCATAGAAGCCATTTCAGATGTGGTGTGTAATTAAGTGCAAAGCATTTACATTTTTTGTTTAAGATTTTAAGGTGCACGGCAGTAAAAAGAATACACTACCCAGCCGCAGTAGGTTTTGTCATCTTAGTCAATTGAATTTGAGATCGGACCAAATTCACACCTGTCACATGCCACGTGAGAATCGTCGCATGATGCTTCCTCCACTGAGATATTCACAGGTTGCTGTACTGTATTTTGTTGAACACAATAACTGGTAGCAGATTGGCATAGGTATTGGCTTGGCATGGGTATTCAGGAATCGCTTTTCATATGTATTAGCTTGGCATGTGACATGGCATGCATCCTTCATACATATGTAGCTCAATTTAGGGGCTGGTGGAGTAGAAACCATTATCTTTTCTATGATAACCTCTAGTTCAATGTGGTCATGTTGTATGAGTTTGATCGGTTTTACTAGGAAGGTAATATCAGTAATGAGCAAATCAGAGATTTCATTATACTTCAATGCAGTGAAAATGGATGAAAACATCTCTAGCAGTGCGGCAATGCATTTGAACTGTATGTGTTGTTGTGTGCGTTCAGGCAGAGATGCATGGTTTCATCCATTTTCAGTGCACGTCATGCAGTGAGTAAGTATTATGGACCTTCGGAATGGTGGTATGGGTACACAAAGAGGGTGAGCACTATTTTTTCCAAAGAAAACCCTGGTGCATATTTTATTGGTGTGGGACATTGTCGGTACCAACACTTGGCTAAAAGGGCAAAATGGGTACTCTTTAAAATAGGCACTTCGAGAGTATTGCTAGCATAACCTGCACCCCTTAATCAACGTTGCAAAGATTGTCACTGTTGACAAAAGGGTTCTTAAGATTAAAAAATGGCTCAAAGAACCCAGTACTTAACATAACATGGCAGCTACAATAAATAGAAAAATACACATAATTTTACTCGTCGGCTTTTAGGATGTAACAGAATTAATAGTGGAGTTCTCACAGTAATTCAATGGATTCAAAATGATAAATATTACTTCATATTATTTTATGAATCCAGATCATTGTGCTACAGCCAATTCAAAATCGTTTAACCAATGTCATGTGATTGTTTTTCAATTAGACATGAGAAATAAAGACCATTGAAAAATCCTTTCATGATTTATTATATCTGGAATCAAATATCTGAGAAGCGTTGTTAAAATGTGTGTTGACTGCGTGCATAGCTGCACTGACTAGTAACAAGGCATCCTCGTAACATAAATATGTTAACGTGATTGGCCAATTCAGCTGAGGTCAAGTGTTACTTTTGTTGCGTGGCTACGCTCGGCGCTAAACTCACTGCGATCGAAGTATCTCAGATTTGTTCCAGACCATAAGAAAATACTGTCATTGTCTGAAGATTGGTTGGACTTGGAATATCATTTATATTTTTGAGGTGGGTTTATATTTGTTTAGTGGTTGTATTGTGAGAGATAGAGAAACCATTTAATAAACGTATATTCCCATAGAATATTGAGTGTTTGTGTTCATTTGTATATTTTGAGAGAGTATAGGTCAAAGGAATAAGCAGCGTAATGCGAGAACGGGGAAAATTATTATATTAGCTTAAAATCGGGCAAGGTGTACAATTCCATTGTAGAAAAAAAAATCGGAAAATAGTTCTAACAAGCGGTTCTCGAACAGCACACCTGCTGCGGGATCCTCCTTTCATCTGGACAAGTTGACCTCTTAATGACTTTTGATCTTTGTATGTTTCTGGTAATCCTACCATGACATGCAAATGTCTGTGGTTGACCTATGACCCGAGTTTGGTGGTGGCAATTGAAGTAAGGTGTTCACACACGAAACATTTGAAAATGGTAACTGACACTTTCAACATATGCAAACACACACCAGAGTCAATAAAGATCAATTATGTTTGTTTTGAGGTCAAATGGACACGTCATGGCACATTAATATTGTGCTTTGAAATATGGAGAGTGTGCAGGAAAGTTTTTTTGTCATGTTGGGTTTCTGTATATGTCATCCATGAAAATTCCTAATAGGATAACGTGTACTGTTTGTCTGGAATACACCGATTTCAAGCCAACTACTTGCAAGTTATGTTAGCATATTCCATGCCAGTCACAAAAATACCTTAAACAGATTTTTTGTCCCCGCCGAACGAGTTCGGAAGGGACTATAAAATGGGGAGCAGTGTCCCGCCGTCCGTCCGTCCGTCTTTGATCAAATGTAACCCATGTTGTATACGATTTATCTGGAGTTCCGTAAAGGGCAACAATGATGTACTTGCTTGGTGGAAGAAACGGGTGATGAGTTCTCAAACGATGAATTTTGGTCTTAAATATGCTAATTAAGTATCTAATTTGCATAATTTATGAAAATTATCCTGCACGGCCTGTGTACAAGGTTTTTTTCTGGAGTTCCGTAAGGCATATAATATGTACCTGGTGGAAGAAAGCGGGCTGAAGATTCTCAACCTGATAGATTTTGGGCATAATTTTTGGGCAACTTGATTATCCAATGAACTAATTAATCTGCAAAAATCAGCATAATTGGCTATATTTTTGACACTGTACATTGGATACTCAAATTCCCGTCACTGCATGAAGCCCTACATCATGGGGCCACATCTTTTTTTTTCATTTGAAAGTAGTGATATATGTGGCTTAGGTATGCAAATGAGGCTCAGTAAATATGCGTAATTGCTGTATCTCTGTAACGGTACGTCCGATAGGCAAAATTCCTTCGTCTTAAACATGAGACTACTATGCCAATGGAGGGGGTTGGGGGGGGTTAGGGATTGCGGGGTGGTTGGGATGGGGTGTTGCATGGTGTTAGGGAGGGATGTTTGCGTATTCTTTGGAGGGGTAAAGTGTTGGGAGGGGGTGGGAGTGTTGGGGAGGGGTGAAGGTGTTTGGGGAGGGGTAATGTGTTGGCGGGGTGTTGTGGGGGGAGAGGGAGTGGTGTGTTTGGCGGGGTGTTGGGGAGGGAGGGGCGTTTAACATTGTATTGGGGTGGGGTGTTGCGGGGGTGGTGGTTTGAGGTGAAGGGGGTATTGAGGGGGGGGTGTGGTGTTTGGGGAGGGGGCAGGTTGGGGGGTTGCGGTGGTGTTGGGTTTGGGGGTGAGTGTTGCGGGTGGTAGGGGAAGGGGTGGGGTTTTGCATGGTGTTGGGGGATGGGGTGAGGTGTGTGCGGGGTGTTTAGAATGGAGGGGGCTGGGGTTGTTTTTGTATTTGAATTTTTTGTTTCTGGGGTCCGTTTCCCGAAACTCGTCGTAAATCTACGGCATACTATTCTGCCTGAGTGGACCAATTTGTCCAAACCACTGTGTAACGTGGTATAAAAAGGTTCTGTTATGTAGGACATACGCATGAGTTAGTATCAACGTAGGGTTTACCACATGGCTTGGGGAACGGACTCCTCCCTGATTGGCAAATCCCTGCTTTATATATCCTTGATATCTTAACCCGACTGCATGAGTGCAAACTAACATTAAATGCAGTTTCAGGATACTAAAGCTTAAGCCACTATCAGTGATTTCTGTTTCATAAATTGATTAAATTGTATCAAATGAATTGTGTAGGGCAATGTCTTTTGTAGAACATAATCCGGCTAATGCAAACCGATTATTGAACATATCAACTGCTTGCTATTGGGTACCTACGCATGTTCTTTTCCAATTTTTGGTACATTGGCTAATAGCCCTAAGACATGGCCCACTCTTTAGCATGAAGGATGGATTTAGACTTTAGAAAATTGTATCTGCACAGTAAAACTGTGAATACATGATTTTTATAAGTTTTTTTTCTGGCCTAAAATCTCTGATAGTGCTTATTAGCAAGTAAAACCGTTTTCTAATTGCAGTGGGAATGTTATTTACATGCTGAATTATACTACTGCTTTTAGACCCTTATTTTCATAAAAGAACCTCATCTCATATATTCAAAGAGGCAACAGATGAATAGACAACTCAAGTATTATTTTCTTTGTTTATTATTATCACATATTATTCTTTTAAATAATATATAAAAAAGAAAAACAAATATTGTCCGTGATACATAAATTGCACTTTATACATCATACAATGTTTAATCACTGTACCCACACTACAAACTATCATAACTATCACAATCAGTAGTCTCATCCCAAATACAGAGTTCAATGACCTCAACAACCATTAAACCCAGGTCAAAGGGCAGGGGTTGAGGTCAATGTACCAATGCATTGGAATGGGATGACATTAGCTTGTAGTGATAACACGTCTGAACCAGCAAGTGCACGGTTCTGTATAGGCTAATCAAATCCAACCAAAAACCTAGATTGTTTCTTTACATTATTATCTATAAACAAAATAACTTTCCGTACTCAAGGCAGCACTATGAAGGCCGTCAGCAAAAAGTTACCCCCACTTTCTAACAGTAAAATCTCTGCTCTGGGCTCACTACACAATATAGCACGGGCATGATATAACCTGTGAGTACCAATCAAAATAGACCATCCTTATCTGTACAGGACTTTAAGTGTCCTCTTACAGTGCTCTGATTGCTAAATATTCTTATGACCCTATTTCTAACCCATGAAATCGGCCTGTAGTCTCGGGGGTTAAACAAAGTGGTGCTAGTTTGTCATTTGAAGAATAAGACTAACACGGTCAGTACCATTACACATTGTGGTCAGGGATGTGAAAACACTATACCTCGGTTAACGTGCAATTTTTTGCAACTACGTGCAATTTCTGTTGCCATCTCGAAGTAGGGCAGCCAAAGATGTGTGGCATTGTGGGCAGGGATGTGAAAACACATTCCCTCGGTTACGTGCAATTTTTTGTGACTACGTGGCAATTTCGTTGCCATCTTGAAGTAGGGCAGCCAAGATGGGGGGTGGGGCTATATGATGAACCAACTACACTAGAGCATATTACACATGCGTCATTTCCGATTCTGAATGACAATACTTGTTTAATTCTCTTAGGGCTGGTATTCTGAAAGGGAGACTAATTTTAGACCAGGGTTTAAACTAGGGTTATTCCTACAGAGGGGACCTTTTTTCCTTTCAAAAACTGTGAAAGTTACATGTAACGTGTGAGAAAATTCCTCATGGAATTGGCTGGTAACAGCCCATCCATCTCACCCGTTACATCACACTTTTTAGAGTATGTATATGAAAAAGGTCCCCTCTGTAGGACTAACCCTGGTTTAAAACCAGGTCCTAAAGTTAGTCTCCCTTTCAGAATCAACCATAGACTATTTGAAACTCAAGGTTCACACCATATGTCTTACCGAAGGACCTCCCAACAAAAAACAAATGCAGCCCATTTTGTGAAGAGGGTTTGAACTACAATGAACTCCTTGAGAAAGTCATGCATTGAATTCTAATTTTATTTTAACAAATTGTCACTGAGACATTCAAATTTCACCCATTTTGCATAAATTGAATATTCAGTTGATAGGCTATAACCAAAATATATATTTTTTTGTTACTTTTTTAAAACAATTTTGAGAAGCATTTCACAAACGATTTTTTCCAACACTTGACTGCATTTTTCCCCCCTTTTTTAAAATTTAAATGAAGTTCAACAAATCTGTACCTGTTTGTTGTTTGACCTTGCTTCCCTGAAAATATAACAATCAATATATTAGCCATTGGCCATTAGGGACCTATGACATAACCTGGTATAACATAACCTCGTATAATTCAATAACTGGCATGAGCACATGTTTGCGCTTGTCTGTGCTGCTTTCAAATTTGAGAACTTATTTGGTGAAATTATAATCTTTCAGTGCATTGTGCGGAAAGTTGACCTAGTGTGGATTAGCATTTCATATTCACAGTGCTAACTTCATCATTTTAGGTCTGGCACAAAATGTTATAACATTTGACATGAGCTCTTACACTTGATTAACGTAAGTCGCAAGAAAAATGACCCCCCAAACCTGTCATAAATTCCAGTTAATACAATAAACCATGTGTTACAAGATCATAAAAAAAGAAATTGTAATGGAACACAAATATCAGTATGCACTCTCTTCAATTATTTTATGGATCTTGTTACTGTTAGTACTTCATTTTTAACATGTTTTAGACTTATTTACCCACAGAAATAAAGCAAGCGAACTGTCTGGCTGACATATTTTGTTCTGCATGGACACAGTGCATTAGGGACTATTCATAAATGTTAAGAATGCATTTCATGCATCTCAGGAGCCTTTTGTTTTTGCAGTATCTCTAGTGTACCCATAAAAACCTCAATACCCCAAATGTACATTTTTGTTGTGATACAGCTTTTGTAACAGGTCAGGTCAGGTTTTCTTGAGGGCCTGCTACTGGTATCCTGGTAACGAGTACTGCCTGTCCCAGGGCCGGGTTGTCGGCGGCTAAACTATCACCCCATCGGGTTTCTAACAAAATCCGATGAGGTTACCCTGGTAGAACTAAAAAGAAGATCCACCTAAAAGGGTGTCAGCTCTGGAAAGCTAATGGCGGCCATCAAGCATATTGACGTCAGGAAGGGCATCCGGTCAATTATCCCTTGCGCCAATAAATCCTCACACAGCAGTATTGCTGTGAATGCGAGGTGAATCCGGCCACCCGTTAGCGGGGACAAAACCGGATTTAAAACTTTGGTTTTACTACTACTACATTTTGTAGATGCAGTATTGACAGGCTGTGTTCTCTATTTCTGTGGGTTTACAATGCATTTATGAAGTTGACTATTCTTTATCTACAATTCACCTGACTTTCCCCATTAAATCAATTCTTTGAAACCAATAGAAGTTGAGTGATAAGAATTTGTAATATATTCATACACATAATGCCTAACTTTCCATGCAAGCAAGATGTGGAAAGTTAGGCATTATGTCTCTTATGCATCTGTACCCACACAACCTGAAATCTAAAGGCCATTAGTAAGTGTATGAGAATGAACTTGTTGAAGGAAAATAACAAGTAGCTACATTGAAATAACCAAAAGGCAATCCATTAGGAATAAGGAGTGACCTTTAACATGTACTTTGTTTGGTTTTGATGCACACAGTACAATGTCTAAATTGGGCCTAATGTGTATTATTTGAAAACACTTGTATCCGATAACCTTCCAAGTCCCATATAAAGATTGTTACCAATTGATGTACAATTATAATTTGTGCTTTAATATCCAATATCAAGTGCGAAAATTGTTCACCATCTGTCCAAAGTTTGTAATCTCTCTTTTGGATACAACATATATATCAAAGGGTCAGTGACACAAACATTTAACTCCATATTGTCACATTTTGAAAACCTCCCACTGAAGTCTATGGCTGGTATTCTGAAAGGGAGCCTAACTTCAGACCTGGGTTTGAAACAGGGTTAGTCCTACATGAGTGGACCTTTTTCCTTTCAAAATACTGTGGAAGTTAAATGTAACGGGTGAGAAAATTCTTCATGGATGGGCTGTTGCGGCTCATCCATGAGGAATTTTCTCACCTGTTACAGCACATTTTAGAGTATGTTGGAAGGGAAAAAAGGTCCACTCATGTAGGACTAACCCTGGTTTACACCCAGGTCTAAAGTTAGACTCCATTTCAGAAAACCTAGCCTTGATATATTAGCAACAGGGATGGTTTACTGAGAGCACATAGTTTTTCGGATAATTTTGTATACCAAGTTTTTTGCCGAAACGATTTACATCTTTGTGTCACTGCCCCTTTTACAGTGTCATTACCAACAAGAACTTGCCAGGGGCATTTCATCTTGCCCTGTAATGGGCTGTTCCACAGAGAAAGGCATGTATTAATGCGAGTGCAAGAAGGTCATAAGTGCTATAGCTGCCATGGTGATACATCTGTGTGCTGCCATGTGAGACCATCTGTGTGCTGCCATGTTTAGGATAACTCAATTTATCTTTCCTTGAGTCAGTGGCTTTTTGAAATGGATCTTCAGGTGACTGTGTCACCTGAAGAACCATTTCAAGAACCACTGACCAAGACTTAGCATGATAGTATGTTTTGATGGCAAATCTCTGACAAATGGCAGCTATTGCACTTACAATTTTTGTTGCACCACATGATGATGTCTTTCACATGAGATTACACTAAGGCCATTCCACTTAGAATACTTACTCCCCTGTGGAAAAATGACTGGACTCTTCCCACGAGGTTACATGTAGTTAACCCATTGGACTATTCCATTTGAAATGCACAATGGGGGTGTGGATTCACTGGAACCCACCCATATTTGTAGAAGGTTATTACAATAGAATCACTGTCATCAAGAATTACCCTATTTGTTGGAAATGCAGTCAGCATTAGTGATCGCAAGCCATTTTTCTAGATGCAAATCTACATATTGCTATCTAATTATCTCAAGCTATAATTTTTCTCGTTCTCTCCCCTTGTTTCTATTAGCATATTGTAGTATTTGTTAGCATATCGCAATAAATAGGTACAAAGCCAAAAAGCAATCCAGCAGCAAGCAAGCAAACAGTAAGTAAAGTAACAGAGAATCATCCAAAAAATACGCCCTTAATCATAGTTGAAATTCACAATAACAGTTACGTTATATGATCGGTACAATTGGGCTACAATATTTAAATGATCCCATACAAATAGATCGCTGACTGAATCCCTCTCTTTTCTCTTGTTCCTTTTATATCCCCTGGAGATAAAGATCAGTCATGTGACAACACAATTCAGGTTTGGTTCATGTCTCGCTGAGAGAATAGCACAGCCCAATGCTTGTAAAGGACCAGCCTGGTTGCAAGCACACAACCCAACCCAAAAACCGCCCATTGCATTCTGCCGATGTTTTCTCTCCATGACAACAAATTTTGTCAAAATTCTCTCGTTACCAAGCAGGGTGACTGATGGCTACATCTGGGGGCTCCCATTTTTGATCTCATTCTCATTTTCGTCAAATTTGGTATATTTAAGGGATAAGCTTTCAGATATCTTGAAACGACACCCAATCCAAAACCGAAGTCGAGACCCCCAGCATGAAGCTACAAGCAGTGTCATGGTTAAGCTGCTTTGCCACTGGACAGAAACTACCTGGGATATTACAACCTACATCCAAAATATAGATAAAATTGCACCTTAATATCGTTTATATAATCAGCATAAAACTGTCAGCACTGGTGCTACCAAACTTATTGTTTAAACCAGTCCTTAAAAGAGCTCATGTACTACACATGAAAATGTCTGATCACACCCAAAGAAAAAAAAGGTACACAAATATACACAATACAGATCGAAACACCCCCAAGTTATGTCATGGTACAAACGAGAAATACAGCCAGAGGTCCAAAGGTCAACCTCAACATGTGCTACAGTGTTCAGTGTATAGAATCTCAATTCCAAACAGGTCCAAAGGAAGGTGCTACCGGTCAGTGGAGAATAGTTTTGACATCCCTAAATTTTGAAATTGTCCTACTTGTGATTTTTCTGAACTCCCTTTTGCCAATACTATCAAGTTGAATCTTACGTTTCTCACTCTTAAAGTAGAATGATTAAAAGCAAAATAAAGCAAGGCGCACTGGATTGGAACCCCTAACCTACAGATCCCTACAGCTCTTGAGGCTTCCATTATAATCCACTATACGGCAAACCAATCTGACCAAACTATGTCGTGGTCATTGACAACACATATAATAGCCTGCAGTATAAAACGCTCATACACCCATACACCTGTATTACAACTATAAAAAACATGTTTCACTGTGAACATATTGCCGGCGACTATGAGGTTGATCACAAGTTTATTATGTAAAAATGTGCCGTTGTGTGTGGTATCCAATATGATTTTTCAAGTGAACAGGACACCATATTGACACAATGCTTGAGTTCATTACACTATCACGATCAATCACCATGCGTAGTGTCATTTTTTGTGACTTCAAACAACATGCGGCCAGAGAAGGATTTATAAAAACTATCCATATCGCTAGCATCGACTTTTATACCATATTATAATGTAATCAGTAATAAGGGGAACCAAAATGCATAGAAGGTAAAACAAACTTCGAAATCAGAAATCAAACACAATTTTTTAAGTACTGATGTTTTCCATGGAAGCAAAAGACTGCAAAAAGGGTCTTTTATGATAGTAAATAAGTCCTATGTAGGAGGCATACTTATGATCTACATAATGGATAATTTCCAGAAATCACAATGCATTATGGGACTGGTTTTTATAATCATTTCCGCTACTGTGGATCCATACAAGTGTTTCTTCAAGGGGACTGGGTCAACATGCATGACAATGCTTCACACAAGTTATGATGACCTCACTTTAGAGCTCTGACTCCATTGGCGTGTTGAGGTGATCGTCTCAAACTTCATTCATGGGGACCCTTTTAGTCTATATATTCATCCATATGGGCAATTCCAGCCTGGGCAGTAATTGACACACTAATACATATAGAGCTTCTATATTCTCTTTCTCTACCCCCCTCCTGCAGTGGACACCATAACCCCCGATGACAGCTTTAGCACGTTCGATTGCACCCTTTTTTTGCTTTGAAAAAAAACATACGGCCACAGGGTCAGTGCGTCAGGCTTACTGGTGCGATCATCAAATCTTGTGCTGATATCACTGCACATTCAGTACAGATTAATTTTCTGTCATGGCATCTTACATCCCTGGTTCAAATCGAAACGTCAAACAGGCCAATACATCACCAGAACCACACACTTATTACAATCTTTTACCTTTCAAATTATGTATACAGCCCTTCCAAATATGGATACAACCCTGCAAATATGGATACAACCCTTCCAAATCTGGATACAAAAACCCTTTTTCTACAGGATTCAGACTTCCAAATATGGATACAACCCTTCCAAAGATGGCACAACCCTTCCAATTTGGATACACCCCTTCTAAATATGGATCAGCCTTCCAACTATGGATAACAACCCTTCTAGATTATGGATTGCCCCTTCCAAAGATGGTTACAACTCTTCCAAATAAGGATACTTAAAACTTACAAGGGCTCCTTATTCACTTAAATCAGAAAGGCCACACAAGCAATAAAAAGGTCATCAGAAAAGTCTGGTCGTCAAAATAAATCTGAAAATTTCAGAAACCATTCATATTGAAATTCAAAATAATTTAGCTTTCAATTTCACAAGTATTTTCTCATACATCATACAAATATCTTATCGTTGAAAAAATCTAGATATATAAGATTTGTCATTTTTAGAATTATTTACCATCTCAATTTACAATACATAGAAAGGAAACATTTTCATACACTTTCATCATTTTTTTTATTAAGGGCAAGGTATGGAAAACATGTAACAACACAAGTCATGGTAAAAAGTTTGGATCTAAATTGTTATCTACAAATTGTGTGGTAATCTCTAAACTCAAGCTCACTTTGATAACAACACACTATTTTATTCTTTGCACTTATACAATTTACCATTGCTTTTTTAATTCGAATTGCAAGCAATTTACCTTGCACTTCAGAAAAGGGAGCAGTTCAGCTATTTCTGGCAAGTGTGGTTCAGAGCTTAGGATTTAGGATTAGGGTTGCGTTTGGATTAGAATTGGGTTAGGATTAGGGTTAGCATTATGGTTAGGATTAGCATTAGAGTTAGGATTATGATAAGTATTAGGTTAGGATTAGGATAAGTATTAGGTTAGGATTAACATAAGATTCGGGGTGGAAAGGGGTAACAAAAGTTCGGCCAAAATGTAAAACAGCAGAACTTGACCTCATATGTTTTACAATTGTATCTTGCTTCCAAATGTACAAGTTGTTTTCTAAAAAAAAAATCCTAGCACATACATGACAAGATCCCACCTTATTTTTTCTTTTTCTTATTCAATTACATATAATTAAAAAATATAAATTTTATTTTCAGAAGAATCATTTTAGGCTAAGGGCTCACTTACTAACTTGTCATATGCATGTCACACATTATGAAAATCCTACAAGGTGTTAAAAGTGCGTCTGGATAGTAGCTCGCTGAAAAATATTAATATTCAGCTCTTGTTATCTGTATGTCAAGGTAGCTATGTTTTACACATGCACCATTTGACATACGTGTGTGCTGTGTGTAACATGCCACATCTGCTGTGCTAGTGTTGCTATCAATTATGCCTGCACTATTCTGTATAATTCAGTGTTAAGAGGCTTGCTTATTTGGTGACGAACAAAGTATAGTGCAGTGATGCATGATCCTGAAAATGGGGGGAGGAATGGGTTTCCCTTAGCAGTCACAAGGGCCCACTTTGCCATTTGCTAATGCTACAAATACTCTTGTTCCAAGAAATCCTAGGTATTCTACATCATATCCATACCTGTTTAGACTAGCAATGATGTTAATCAAAAGTATATACGACTATTAAAGTGAGGTTAGGCAGGGGAAGTTGAAAATTTGAAATTCCTATCATACTGAATACCTCCAATCTGTTGTTTTTAAGCAATCCTGATCAAACTAGATCATCATGCGAGTGTAACTATGCTGTTAAGTGCAATAGCTACCATGTGATACATCTGTGTGTTGCCATATATTAGGATAACTCAATTTATCTTTCCTTGAGTCAGTGGCTCTTGAAATGGTTCTTCAGGTGACACAGTTCTTCAGGCAACTGTCCTCCGAAGAACCATTTCAAGAGCCACTGACCAAAGACTTGGCATGATAGTATGTTTGATGGGAATTTTTGACAAATGGCAGCTATTGCTCTTAAGACCTTGTTACACTCACACGGCGATATGGTTATGACTAATTGTTATTTCCTCGATGCAAAAACCTTGTCTACAGTTTCCCTAGCATATTGCTATACAGCATTTGTCTGAAACATACTCCAAACATGTTTTTCCTGCCACAGTAACAATACTGCAAAAACTAGGCCTTTTGAGTGCAAAATTTATTTCGGACAAACTATAACAATGGAGTATGCACCACAGACTTCAATATATGCAAATTTTCAGCATTTTAGAGCATGTACACATCATATACAAATTTCTGAAGATTTCTGCATATTATTATTATCATTATGAATAATATATTAAATTATTACTTTGTTTATTGACAAGTAATTTGGAGTGTTTGTGTTTTAGCTCATCCAAACTGGAACATGTTTTATAATCCAGAAGGTAATTTTGATTTATTCATTATTAACTATTTACCAATATATTTGAATGTGCCGAATAAACAGATTGAACTGTTGTGTACCTTTAATGCACTGAATTGATTTCTTTTTTTTTTAAACTCAACCTCATCAAAACACATTAATTAATCTCCCTCTGGTCTATGAAAACATGTTCTCAGTCAGATGTGTCAAAACACAACCCATTTTTTTCTTCAAAAGCTGAGATTGTCCATATTCAAAGCAGCATATTCAAAATAATAATTCTACCACTGACTGTTCTGTAATATTTTATAAACACACATCAGCTTTTTGATTTTGTGATTCACACCCCTCTGAAAGAAAATGGAACTGCCACAAAGGGCTATTCCATTTGATATCCATACTCCCTCTGTGGAAGACTTTACCTTGATCTTCCTTAGAGGGGGTGTGTGTGTTTCAAATGAATAATCAAATGGGCTATATTCCATTTCAAATGTAGTTACCCAATGAACCATTCCATTTGGTACCCATACTCCCCCTGTAGAAGACATCACCTAGTTTTCCACAAAGGGAGTGCAGATATCAAGTGGAAGAGCAAATGTGGACCTCGATAACAAAGAAGCCATTAGGATTGGGCTCACAATTTGCAAAAGATTGTCACTTGCATAACTACATAACTGTGTTGTAAATGGCTGAGAAAACATCAGGACACTTCGCTGGGATTCTTTTGCTTTTTTGGAGGTATGATTGTATGACCTATGATTCATCATGAAGATGCGCCTTCATGAATATGACAATCATCATTTTTGTAGTTTCTTTTCTTGTTTCACTTTCTGATTTCCAGCAACCTTTGTCTGGCCAGTAACAGAATGAAACATCCTGCAGTATACCGTTAGCGAGCGGGACCAAAGCACTTCAGAATTTTCACCACTATGTGATGCATATTTTGCTGATTTCCCACAAGCTTGGACTCCTGAGAGAGGAAGAAATTCTTGGGAACCCAAAGGGCTGCAAAGTGTTACGGGTAATGTGAAAATGGTCAACTAATCATTTTTTTCATTCTCCATACATTGGCAATTCTCCAGATTCGCAAACCAACCCGAGTTTGTGTGCCTACTCGCAACTCCCCACAAACTTCTCCTTGTTATAGACGTTCCAAAGTTTACAGAAAACCATCAAATTTGCAATGTGAATATGGTCACTTTAGCAAAGTATATTGTATGATCGGTACTGACTTGGCAAGTAAACTAAGATAGAGTTTATACCATAGATGTAATTGAACCAGCACAGTGCATTTGCTCTTTATGACACCAAAGTGTAGACAGGTGCATACTAAAAGTGGAATTCCTCTAGTTACGCTGATCAGCAAAAACTGCCGACTTCCAACCTATTTAGTACTTGCAGCAAGTATACAGAAAGGTCAATACTATACCAGACAATAAGACAGTGTTGCCAACACCCACCACAAATCCCCACACTCTCATCTTCCAAGTCACAGTTCTCTGACTGATACAAACATAGCAACCTACAAGCTCAATTTGTCTATTCTGGGTATCATTAACTCATTCCCTATCATAGGTCCTCTTTTAATACATATGTGTATGCTGATCACAAATTTTGCCATTTAGATGAGAATAATTGGGCTAACTTACAACCCCATACTGTAAAAGTGGTTATTTTGTGTGCTTAATTTTTTTCTCGCCGTATCAATTTTGAAGTGCTTCATTTCCTTTAAATTCACAATTGTAAGTTTCTACGCAGAGATCTGTACACAAAGGAATACATTCACGTTTTTATTTTTGCAGTAGCTGCTTGAAGCACTAACAACATAAAAATTAACCTCACATAAAAATTACCATTTTTTACAGTATTCCTCTGAACCCTAGTACCATCCTTCTTATATCTCGAACCATAAGAAATTTTTTTCACTGACTGCCAAGTTTTCAATGCTATGAGCAAAAGCTCAAATTGGGTTCTTGATATTTATTTTATCTTTTAATTGGCTACTTGTCAACTCTGGTGGCCACCTCTAGGCACATTTGGTTGGAAATACTGGCAACACTGAATTCACAAATTCTATGGTTTATTCACTAAAACAAAAGCAAATGTCTGTCACACCCTTGGCATTTCAACTCCCAGAATGGCTCCAGAATGTTTTTTTTAACAGGATTTTCCTCCTAAGTTCATACACATAATAGCACTGGTTTTAGCAAAACAAAATTAGGTTTAAGGGAAACAGTTTCAGTCTAATAGCCAGTTTGAACAAACCCAAAATAAAGCTTAAGGTAGGATTATCGGCTACGGCTTCATGCCCAGATCTTGTTGAAATTCTCATGAAATGTTGGTAATGGTGAAAGAAACATGTGTGCCAAATTTTAATTTTTTCCAAAAAGGCGTTTTAAAGATATGTCACATAATGTGTTTTCAATTCCCATAGACTTTGTACAGGGGCTGATTTTGGCAGTATAGAAAATGACCAAAATGAGGCAATTTTGTGAAAAACTACACATTTTATTTCAATTATTTCTCAAGTAATTGATGAGTTATAAGATTGGTGTTTATTTTTAATGGTTAAAGAAATATCAAAAATCCATACAATTTTTTATTTTGCTGTGTGTCATCAAAAGCAAAGGACAGGTGGTCGCAACAACACTTTTTTGTTGAAGTATTTCTAGAAATACTGAAGTATCCACTTTTCATAATTTTTCCTAGAAGAAACTACAACTCCCTTGGTGATGAATAAGGTGTCATATGAAAGGAAATCAAATTTAGAAAATTCTCACGTTAGATTTTGCAGATTGAGTGTTTCTATTTGAAATAATAGGTGTTTTTAATTTTTCCTAAATTATTTTTCCCTAAAATAATGTTTCTAAAAAATTAAACACTTGATTCAAAAAAGCTAACGTGAGATTTTAGGTATTTGGCTTATACACACATCCCTGGAGTTTCAGCTTAAAAGCACCTTCCATTTAGCCTGGGAAAAATTATTTATTGTAAAAATTAGGGAATTTTTATAAAATAAATAAAAACACTAAAACACATCACGCAGTCTTGAAACTGCCAAAATTTGTGGAGGAGAGTTCAATCCTTACCATAGTCAAGTTTGGACTAAATTGATGTAGGGGTTTTGATTTTATGGTCATTTTTCTCTAAGACCATTTTATCCGATGATCCTACCTTAAATAAGACTTATCTAGGGTGTTGTATTCACAAAGGGAAATTTGGCCTAGGCTACGATCTTACAAGCATTACCATATGCCTAACTCTGTAGCCACTTCAAATTCATTCTTAAGCCTACTAACCCCCAGCTAGACAATCAATTGTGAGGTTTTGAAATCAATTACCTACTTAGTTCTCCAGGTAGACACGGAGTACATTAAACTCCTCTTTCCCTGGAGAATGGCCAGCGCACAATAGTGTTGAAAAAAACCCATGTGTGCTTGGCCGGATTCGAACCGGTGCCTTCGTAATTAATAATCCGGCCAAACGCACATGGGTTTTTTTTCAACACTATCATGACTGTGCTGGCCATCTCCAGGGAAAGATTAATAAAATATACATTTCTAGGCTTATGAAACAAAATCAACCATGAATTTTGCAAGTTAGCCACCATTCATTTAGATATTATTTGAACTTAGTGAGCATGATGCTCCTAACAACCTCAAAGTTCTAAAGTTTTCTTACTTCCCTTTGAATTGTTTATTACCAGGCCTACTACAGTTGACTCATATCACCTGTTATTTTGTAATGTTTTTTGAAAGAGAACCTTCAAACACATTGCCATAACTTGATCTTCAATTTCATCATGTCTAGTTACACTTGTTTTGATCAGCCATTGCCCTCTTTGCACCCTCTATCAGGGTTGCCAAAAATAATTTGCCCAAATCGCAGTAAATTGGGGCGGAAAATCGTCCAAATTGCTAGGAAGTCGCGGGCAACACCGGAAGTCCCATAGAAACCTGTATTCAAAATTTGAATAAGAAATCAGGGTAAAAAATTTGGGCATCGTGGTAAGCCTTCCCAAGTTGCCCAATTGGGCTGCCAAATCGCAGGTTTGGCAACACTGCCCTCTATCAGTGTCAGCACAATCTAGCTCAAATATGTAAATGAGCTTTACTCTGAAGTCTCTGATTGGATGAGAAAGGCCCAAATATGAATATTTATTAAATTATATCTGTTATCTTATAAGGGCTTCACTCTGAAGCAGCTCTCATTAAAAGTGATTCATCTGATTACCAAATATATTTTTTTCTCTTTTTAATATGAAAGGCCATGGCCAACATACCTTAATTTTAAACTTTTTGATCACCAATTTAGTAATTGTTTGCATTACAATTAATTTCTGTGTACTGTATGAACTATAAAAACAACATATTTTTGCTTTTAGAATCATGGAGAAGAATGCAGCCAAAATATTTTGCAAATAAAATGAGAAAAAATAAGGTTTCTAATGATGCAAAAATCTTGGGTTTGGAAGTTAAGTGATTGGGTCTAGGCTGAGGTTCAGATAGTCCCTCCTCAGACTACCGACCCGGTACAAAACTGTGCACCAAGAAAAAGTAACCAGAGGAACTATGCTCACTTTAAATTTGCATGGTTAATATCCTGAGCAAACATACACAAAATGATCCCATTCAAGCTCTATTTGGGGATTTGCACTAACCACCTATTCGCTGTAGTAAAGATTGTTGCCCCATCAACTGGTCCACACAAATCACATGGCACAGGACCATTCGCCACAATGAAACGTTGGAATTCCTGCATTATAAGTTCATTCATGTAAGTTTTTGCTTTGCATTCTGGGATTTGTCGTGCCAAAGTCACATGACACCACAGATAATTAAATTAAGTGTTTCTATATTATGAATCACAGTTTAAGAAGTACTTCTGTGTGCAACAAACAGCCCGTCAATACTGAGCACTTTTTAAAACACTTTCTTTTCATAAATCCATTAAAACCAAAAGAAATCCCTAAGATTGCAACATCTTCTTATTATTATAATTTTCATTGTCATCATTGTTTTTCTGAAAGTTCATTCACTATCATGTGTATAAATATTCACAACAAAAAAGACACTGATAAGACTATACTTGGTCCAATGTGATCTGTTTGATACATACAAAATCTGGACCAATCACCATTGTCTTTTATTTCACACATTTGCATTAATTACACGCATTTTAAATAGTTAGCCCTAACCAGTTTTCGACTTCGGAAAGTACACGTTCAGACATTTCTTTTCAAAAAATAACTTACTATTTTTATGGTTTATTCCATCCAAATCAACACTCAAAAACAAATTGAAAATATAAATGAGATTTTGTCAACACATTTTTTTATCATCGATAGAAGCAAACATTCACACCAAAAGCACCACACGGTATTATCCAATCACGGCTAACTCTCTCTCATAATTGTGCTACAGATACCATGAAAGAGATATAAGCCAACCTCTGATTGGCTGTTAACAAAGGTGGTCAGCACACCCCTGCATTTCTTGCACCACCAAATTAATACCAACTGTACATGGTCGCTTAGGTGACGAAAAACACCTGTTCTACGAGCCGACGGACCTTTCAAGTAGTTGGTCGTAGGCATTTTTTGTTTATCATTTCTTTTTTTTTTTTGTCAAATGACCCTAAAAAAATCACCAAAAATCTATAATAAGATGTGCAATTTTGATGCTTTCACCTCACTTTTAAATGTTTGCCCCAAAACAGCTGATTGTACATGCATATGGGCAAATTGGTTTTTAAAAATCCCCAAATACCAATCTGTAGGCCCAGTCCCGTATAACGTTTTCCCAAGCGCCTTAAGAGTGCTTTTAAAATCTTGCACATTAAACCACACCCGGGTGCCAGGGAGGGGTGGATTTGGTTTTGTTAATAATACTAAGTAGAAATTGTTATTGATAAAAAATCATACTTTTAATGACGTTAAACTATCCGTTTAAACCCTGTCCTTTTTTAAAACCAATTCCTTGTAAATTTGTCAATACGTATAGTAAAACATCCTTGACAGCTTAGTGCTTGTGATCTCATCCGCCATGTGTACTCTCTCCAATTGTTTTGGGCTAAAGCACACTAATTCCATTTTGACCAATCGCAATGTGTGTAAGATTGGTGTAGGCTGAAGAGGGCTAAGCCGACATATTTGGAAGGCTTATTGCATTGGTTATTGAATGAATTTATGTTTAAATAGCCATCAAAAATGCTGCTGAGAAAGGCGGTTGCGCCAGGGTATTAAGTAATGAGCACTTCATAATCACCAACTCACAGCTTCATTCACTTAAAATTTGTTAAAGATGTTTCTGCTATGTTACTTTAATTCCCCTTCCCGTAAGCTGGAAGTATGAAGCGTAACCTCACAAAAATATTCCACCATACAGTTGCCAAGAATTACATTTTTCAAAAATTTAATTTTATGCCCAATTCCCCATAACTGTAACCAAATCTTAACTTTATCTTTTTTCTATTGTACCTAAAAGGGTAATACATTAAATTGACTCTAAACTGGCTTAATGTGGTGAGGAAAAAAGATTGTCTCTAGAAATAGTTAACAGCCCATACTAACAGTACACCCCTACTCACTGCTCTACCAGCCCACCCCCCGGGTACACCATTCAAGCACTATCACCTCTCATTCAAACTGTGCAATTCAAGAACATCAAGTGTAAGATTACACACAGCTACAAGTTACACCGCCCTTGTAAGGTTGGTTGAAATTTAAACATGCAGTGGTTTGGCAGATAATATCTAGAAACACTGACTTATGAATTAATCCGATGGGTGAATGAATTCATCGTACTGAAAATTAATCGTAAGAATGGTCTAAAGTTGTTCTAAACTACCATCCCCTGATATTTTTTTTTGCTTTTGTTATGATGATCAATGTTGCATTAATTTCAATTAAGTTTTAAACTTCAATGGGAAAAAAGGCTCAATTTGTATGATTCATTACTAAGTTTGAAAAGGGCCAAATCATATAGTTGCAAAATTTCTGACCAAGCTACCGTAACGGTGTGAACACAGGTGACTTTTTACAATAGTGGTAGATGTGATACTTAAAAAATAAAGGTTTGATATGTAAAACGGGGAGCTGATGATGGAGCCAAGAGTTGCACATCGAACATTATACAATATTTACATCAAATTTGCATATATGCAAATGAGCTAAGACACATGCATGCAAGTTAAGTCTGCGTGTGGGAGCACAGTGTTTGCAATTTGCATATTTCGTTGCCCCTCGTTTGTGAGAATCTGAAGAGTCTACCGGAATACAGAGGACCAGTCACATAGCTGCTCTTTGTCAAATGTCTGGTATTAGGTCTATTGCTTTTATCAATGGGGATTTTTGCTGAAAATAAACCGCTATTAAGGGTGTACTTAATAAGTGTGCTTTTACATCTGGATATTAAGTTCTGCTGCTATTAAGCAGAATGTTAATTTAGGACATATGATTGTCAGTGCTAAAAAGATTCTGGGGCATGCGAGTGTGCATAATAAATGACAAAGCAGTAAACGTAGACACATTTTCCACCCATATCCAGTTTGGTTCCCAGAATTGCTGCTGTACGTTTACTTTTAAGTTCCTGAAATTGACGGATTTAATTGTCACCGAGAAAGGAGGGGTAGGATTGAAAAAGAAATCCGATGTGAAAAAGCCGTAGTGGTGCACAACAGATTAGATTCAATAGGTAAATTCACCTTAATAGCTGCTGCCTGGTACAATGAATAAAATAGTGCAATTCCTAATTGAGATTTCACACACAGCAGCTATCTGACTACGTCCAACGTCCAAACTCCATTCTCAATCAAATTCATCACCCTGTAAATTCCACACCCGTGTCACATGGCGGCAGTACAAAAGCACATCGGTCGTGCACAACAGGGTATAATCATTCGGGGCACAGAGGGTGCTATAATTGACGACAGCAGATGATGACGACACTGCGCAAAATATTGCCTGTAGGTTGGTGGCAGCATTCAGGCAGGGGCAGGAGGCAGTCGTCATGATAAGCAGTCTTGGATGAGTCTTATCCACTCGTCGGCTGCGGATTTGGTGTCAGCTAAAAAATTGTATGCTCTCCTTGTTGTCTGCAACTGCAAAAAGAGAAAAAATAGTGACGTAAATCTAAAATACCTATCAGTTCACACTTTCAAATCTCTTGGACAGGGTAAATGTTGACCTTTTGACCTTGAAGTTAGGATAAAGCTTATTCTTCTGCAATTTTGATATAGATCTTTAAGAGCATCAGCTAATCAACCAAGTTTCATTATCCTAGCACCTATGGTTCTTGAGATATCACGCACAAGATTCTAAATGGAAAATTGACCTTTTGACCTTGAAAATGGGTCAAAGGTCACTCTGCAAACTTCAAGTTGACATCAAACAAGTATAAACATTTGAATAATGGGTCTCAAGCTTTGCCTCATCCATTATTCATGTTTTTCTAGCCTCGGACACATTTTTAAATAAACACAAACTTCTTACGCTTTATCTTTTAATTATCTTTCAAGTAACTAATCAAAATAGTGCTTAGATGCTGATAATAGGCATGTTGTGCCCAGGGGCCTGTTCGATGTTCCCCACACTCGTGCGCAACCCTACGTGTATACTAACTCATGCGTATGTCCTACATAACAGACCTTTTCATACCAGTTACACAGTGCTTTGGACAAATTGATCCACTCAGGCATGACATAGTATGCACATAGATTTACGACTGAGTTTCGGGAACGGACCCCAGGGGGTTAAATGGCAAGTAGCCGCCTCAGTTGACATCTACAGTTCATCTCAAAGAAAAAACCCAAGAAATTGCACTGTTCTGACAAGATTAATACCTAGTACTTACATCAAAGAATGCACTCTTGTCACAGTTCTTTGGTGCCATGGGAGGGTAGGACACTGGCTGTACAGATTCTACCTCTTTGAGGTCTATGAAGCCCTTACAGTGTTGGTCATTCCTAGTCTCGTAGTACCGCAACTAATAACAGAGAAAAAGTTAGAGAAAGGCTCACTGTGAGAATGTTTTGTGACTTTGGAACGAAGGATTATCACTCAAAATGTCCAAACACTCAGTTAACTGAAAATTTTCACTTGATTTGTAAATTTCTTTTAGAACAATAATTCTGGCATGTAAAAATGAGTATATAACACCGATTTGTTCAGTACATTTCAACAATTTATTGCAACATTACAAGTCAAGTCAAATAACCTGTTAAAGGCCAACTCAGAGATTTCAAAATAAATTTTTGTGTATTAATGAAAAATGAAAAATAGTCAACTAGAACTAAAGGTAGTCACCTAAAATGCTCAATTCCAGTTTGAGATGTATTGGTTATTTCATTTTGATGCAGTAAACATTTATGTATAGTATAAGAGTACCATAGGATACTGTGTAAAATCAAAATGCTGGATCTGGACTGTTTAATTATAAAAAAAGTTGTGTGTGATTTTCTATGTGAAGGGCATCGATTTGAACCATTTGAGCTATTCACACAGTGATTAGTATATATTGATCGACAAGCATTATGTACATGCAACAAACAAGATTTGTCTGAAAATTGAGGGCGCCATCCTCGAAAAAAAATCTCTGAGTTGACCTTTAAATATCTAAGGTGGTTTGGGCAATAGGTTTTTATATCTTGACTGGGAATAGTTTTGGTGTGATGGATCTTTGCTTGCTCTACACCACTTTGAGCTTCCAGGTTCAAATCCTGGTAGGGGGCCATTTTGGGCAATTTTATGTGCTCAATAAGGCCATGTATGATCCAGTGGCTTGTTCAGGATTTTTTGAGTAGGGGGGCACAACAATAATAATCCCCCTCCTCCCAAATCAGTGGTGTAGCCAGGATATTGTACTAATGGAACATAATTCCCTCGACTGGATCTTTTTCCCCTGACTGGCAAACCAAACTGGGGGGACACATGTCCCTGCCCTCCTTTTGTGCATGCTAACTAGGGTGACCCAGTCGATAAAATGCTCAGCCCATACGCCAGGTTGTGAGTTCAAGCCCCACTGCAGCCAATGTGTTGTGCCCTTGAGTAAGGTGCTTTACCTCAATTATTCCTTTACACCCAAGTGTACAATTGAATATCAGGATTAATCAATAATGGGATGGTAACAAACTTGCTGTGAAGGAGGTGTAACCTTGTGAGTTTTGAATGGACTAGTGAGAAAGTGGCCAAAATTGTGCGAATGAGAATTTTAATACTGAATATTCCTTAAATCTGACACAAAAACTATCAGCCCAAGTGGCCTAAGATGGTGAATTATTCAGCCTTACCTGATGTTTTTGTGAGTCTAGCACAAACCATCTTTGCTTCCAACCTTTGAGCCTTGCACCACGCTTGTAGAGATACCCCTCATGTGTCCGAGTCTCACCAATGTTGGCATGGAACTGATCGTACTCGGATATACCTAAAAACAGAATTATGGTGAATATTAAGATCAAAGCAAGTTGACAAATCTACAAAAAAGTCATGGAACCATTCACCAAGACATTTGGGGGGGGGGGGTGCAGCTGCTGATGCCGATTTAAAAATTATACCACATTTAATAAAATTGAGAACCAAATATATACCAACGGTCTGGAAATTGAAACACTTTCTGTTCAAAATTCAACTAAATTTGACAAAATTTTAAGAAAATTACATTTTTTCTGGAAAACAATGAAAATTGAACACTTTCCCAAGATTTTTTTATAGAAAATTAGGAGAAATCGTGCCTTCAAAAAAACAGCTTTGTAATTTGTGACCCTGGGTCTTAGGACTGTTTTGCCATTCATTAATTTTAATAATAATAATAATAATAATAATATACTACTAGTGTAGTTGTAATAACACTAGCAAAAAAGGTTGAATCAAATATCATAAATTACAAATATCTTCAAAATATCAAGTCTAAAATTACTTTACTGATAAGGAAAAGAAAATGTTTTAAAGTATGGTGTAAGTTCTCATACCATTCACCCAGATGGGTGCATGTACCGAGTCCATGCAATTACACAAATTATGTACACAATATAATTAAGAATACTTTAAACCTTTAAACATGATAAAAGGATCACCATGCATTTACTTAACATTTCACAAATTTAGCAGATAATAAAGAAAAATTGAGGGAGAAAATAAAATAGAGAAAAAGAAATTTAACACAATTGAGAAGGAAATTTAAGAGAAAAATAAAGAGGATATTTAAAATAAACTTAAAAATCTAAACTATAGTCCATGTCTCTGCCTCTGTGCAGTGATGTCATAACCTTTACGCCCACGTCAAGAACTGTTGTTTTTGTGCGTGCGTAAAATTGCCATCCCTTCAAGTCAACGTGAGCGATTTACTCTTGCGACCAACAAAACTCGCGCTGACGTTACTGCACAGAGGTAGAGACATGGATTATAGAAAATAAAATTCAAAATGGTTGCAGGAAGACAACATACCACCAGCATTGACAAGTATTGTTGGCATAGTTGGAGAATACTCAGGCATGGCTAGAGAAGGAAAAACACAGACACCATGATAACACAGGCATGACACATAATATCACATGTCTCCCTGATGGATTGATAAATTATCTAGTCAACTGTAACACTTTGCGTGTTTATGACAGCTTGCTGTCAATTCAAAAATACAAGTTTAATGATGCGGCATTACAGTCATAAATTTTTATCTCTCCCACGACCCCATCCTCTACCACCAAGTTATCATTTCTTATTTTTTATTATGGCTAGCCATCAAAATAAGCAGCTTATGAGTATCTGTCATGGGTAAGAGTGGTAAATACATTAACGTTATTAAGAGGTCTTTTGACGACTCTCACTATGCTAGTTCTCTTGAGTTAATATTACTTATTGCACTACTAAGTTGAGTAATCTTGACAAGACTTAAGCCAACATAAAGATATTAACTCTCAACACATTAAAACCCCGATGCTGAGCAATTTCAAGAAATGACTCATGACTTAAATGATGTTAAAGGTCATTTGCCAGCAAACTTGATGTAGACCTCTATGGGGTTATCTACCAAACAAGTTTCATGATGCTAATCATCTGTGGTTCTTGATATATTCTTGCAAGAAATGTGGCCACAGATACACACACACAATGATAACAACATACCCCTGGACCATTTCTGATTAACAAGGGCTAAAATCTTTGAATCCAATTAATTCAGATAATTTACATAAGAGTTATTATCAATCCATCTGAAAACTAAAGAAACATACAATTGAAATGAACCCTATGGTCATCTTTCTGGTCAAAAGGTACTAAATAAGTTAACTCCGATTCAGATTTTATTTCACAAAAATAAATGACTCTGATCCAGAAGATGTTTGGGGCCCCCGAGACGCCCAATTTTCCTGATTCATATGAAAAATGCAATGTGATTCTGAGTGATTCTTTGGCTGAGAATCTACCCACTCATTTGCATGATTAATCATTGGGCTGTTCTACTGACATTCACACTCCCCATGTGAAGACTTTACATTAAATACCCACATGGGAGTGTGTATTTCAAATGAAGTTATCAATGGTTATTACATTTGGAAGTTACACTCCCCCTGTTGAGGACTTTACCAGAATCTTTTAGGTTCACATCATAGTACAAATTTGAAAGACAATAACATTTCATGATTTAGTCCCATTAGTTGATTTATGCTAGTTTGACACTATGAAAAAAATCAGTAAATTTGTCTTCAAAACTTTGGTGTTGATGTTCAAGAAGATGAGATATCTTATAATCAAGGAGTGCAATAATCAAGGTTGACTTATCAAACCAGAACGATACACATGTATCAACTGCCACAATCACGATTAACTATCATGTTATATCTTCCTGAGCCATGATTGAAACTTGATAGCATGGCACTGGAAAACAAGCTTTGATATTCTGTAGGCACTTTTGACGTTGTGCAGTTTCCTGATCCTGGTTTCATCAATCTACAATCATAAAATCATATCATCGGATAATAAATTCATAATCCAGATACTCTGTGACTTACAGCAATAACAGCACATTTTTTTTGAAGAGCGCCACCAATTTTCCTGATGTTTTGAGGTTTTTGCACGGTTGTATTGGTAAACTTAGAAAACAATACCTGGAATGGCAGAGCTCAAAATTGCTGTGTTGCAAAAGAAGGAATTTTGTTAATAGAATAATTAATATCAGAGATCTCCGACAATAATTCAACGGCTGATGGAAACATCCTTCCATTGTGAAATAGCCAGGAAATTGTGCCATGTACATGTCTACGCTCATCCATTAGTTGTTCTGTCGGTTCAGAAAAATCAAGTTAGAGGTCATTTTCATGAGGTGGCACTATTTCATCACAGACAGACATAAATTTGGCATTTGCAGCTCCGCCATCAAACTACAATCAGGGATCCCGATTCTAATTACAAAATCGCTTCTTTTATGACAAATACACATTTTGAAGCATTATCAAGCACAGGTATAGTTTACTAGACAATTACCAACACAACTGTGTAAAAATATCAAATTTTGAAAATTGAGGCACTCTTCAAAAATGTGCTGTTGTTGCTTTAAATAGAATGTCTGTATGCATTGTCAGCAGGAAATTTCACATCTTAAATTTCAGAGTCGCCATTACTTTTGTACATAAGAATGTATGCTGATATTAGTGGGTCCTGGTTGACTATTCTTGAGTACTGCTCTATTTCTTTGTTGACACTGTTATGATGGCACATAATACATCAACAATTGCAGAAGCATTTAGAAAGCAAAATAAATTGTAAATGGATGACTCTCAGTATGAACATTTCTGGCATAGAAAACGTTTGTTTCCTCCATCAAAAATACTCTTATTATGTCTGGAATCTAATCTGAGACACGTCGTTAAGATGTTGTGCATTGATTCTGTACGCACTACGTTAGCGCGATTGGCCAGCAAAGGTCAAGCGTACATTTGCTGCATTCTACACTCGGTGCAAATAATCGGCACAGGGTGACGCATCTCAGGTTTGATTCTATACATAATAGTTTACATAAAGATAATGCAATCATACCTCATACTCTCATACTATGATCCAGGATTATTGAATCTCCCATGTTACTTCAAATTACAGATATTTAAAACTGAAACAAACATTTTCTCACCACAAATTTTTTGTATAAATTTGAGATATTTTTCACTAAGTCAGTGACAGTCTATAGACATCCATTCCCTTACCTTGTTGTGAAAGCATTTGCATCCGTAAGCAAAATACACATAGGTTATCTGTACAACACAAAGTCCCATAACCCCAATAATTATAAAAGCGTGAAAACTTATGACATTTAACACGGATAAACATCAAATATGGCTGCTATTAAAACTTTGGGTAATAGGAATATGCTGCTCAACATTCTGAAACATATTCCAGTTGCTAGGTACCTTGTGCAACAAGTCCCACCTTGAAATAAGTGTTCTAAAGACATTTTGAAAGTGTTGGATGTAAATTATCAGCAGAAGAACACTAGACAATCTACAGAGGTAGCACTAGTTGTTTCAAAGCAGTTCAAATTGTTAATTTTAGTTTTGCTTGTTTTCTTGAAAATAATGTCATGACAACATGCCAATGCAAATTAAGACATGTTTTTCATACTTAAAGCATAAATTTTAGCCAAATTGTGCGTCAAAATCGGTAACAATTTTATAATTATTATCCCTCACTATTTGTAGCACTTATTAGGAATCAGTTACCTTTTCTTGTTTACTTACATTTCAAAGGATACTTGATATGCTTTCTCATTCCCGTTGGCAGCACGAGCACCGTTTACGCTCATCAGGCATATTACTTCAATAATAAGCATTATTCATTTACATATTAGCTTATGATACTATAACTATTCTTGGTACTAAGTAAACTATAATAGCAGCCATATTCTCATACCTTGGCACACAGTTCAGTAACCAACATATTCCATATGAAGAAATCTGTTTTAACCTAATACACTCTGGAAATCAGGAATCACATTAAGTGTGAACTTTGCAGTATGCTTGCCAACACAAGTTAATGAACTGTGCCTCCAGGTATTGACATAACACAGGCCTCTTAACACAATTAGGACTGCCAGTTAGCCAAAGCTTTAACCAGGCTCAAACGCGGTGTAGAGGGCGTCCCAACCACTGAGCTTGACTCCTCCGACACTTGCCTGGGAGGCCCTGAGCTAGGCTCCTTTGCAGAGCCTCGCCTTGAGCACTGTTTGGGCACATCTGGCACACACTTAGCATGGGCATTATATCCGCAATCTGTACATTTCATGCCTGTGAGGACAGAGAGTTGTGCCAGTATTAAATCATGATTATGTATATCAATTTGTAAATGGATTAGGATAATGAAAAAGAATTATGACATAATATGTTGTTGTTTTTTATTTTGACAATTTGTCAATTTTATGTCAAGTGAGCTGAATGCTAAAATCAGTCTGTACAAACTCTATGGGAAATTGAAATCACAAAATTGTAAACATCTCAAAAAATGCCCTTTGGGAGAGAAATTGAAAATTGACATGTCATTTCTTTCACAAATACTCATATCCCACTAAATTTTCAACAAAATCTATCCATGACACCACAGCTGATAATCTTATCTTACAGACACTAGCATATAAACTCCATAAACCAAGTTTGGTTCCAATTGAACTTCAACTTTCCAAATGAAGTCAATTTTACATTTTCAGCCTATTTTACAACTTGACCTCACATGACCTTTGACCTTGGTATGTGACCTTTGACCTCAACAACAAATGAGGGATCCTATGTTGCACCTATGACTCACGTTTGGTTCCAATTGAACTTCAACTTTCCAAATGAAGTCAATTTTACATTTCCAGCTAATTTTACAACTTGACCTCACATGACCTTTGACCTTGGCATGTGACCTTTGACCTTGTGAACAAATGGGGGATGCCATGTTGCACCTGTGGCCTAAGTTTGGTTTAAATCCATCAAAGTATGAGGATATTACAGGCAAATGTTAACCCTTTTTCACAACAGACAATAACAACAGACATCAACAACAGACAACAACAACAGACATCAACAACAGACATCAACAGTGGACAAAGTGATCCCTATGTGTCTTCCTGCCTTAGGGTAGACACTGCCTAAGGGCAGGTGACACAAAAAGGAAGAAAATAACAGTAATCAAAGATATAAATCTCTGTTCAATTACGAGTTGTAGTAACTGTCCATAAATCCCCATGCTCTCTCAATTCAAAAACAACTTGGAAACTCATCTCTTTCATTAAGCTTTTCCTGATTCAGATTTAATGTCTTTTTTGTGTGTTTTCATGTTCCTGTGCGCTCTGAGTTTTTCGGAAGATTATGCACTTTATAAGAACAATTTGTTATTATTATTAGTGACTAAAATTTTGTCCTTATTAGGCTGCTTTTGGTATTATCACTTGTAGTTGCTACAGACACGTAAAAACCTGATTTTTGATGGGTTTTTTATTTTATGATTTAGCAAATCACTGATAATTCCTTTAACAAAATATATTGGCATGAATCTATCGGCACATATGTGTAAAATGAAATAACCTTAAAGAAGACATACCAGATGGTTTTCATGGTCATTGGAGTATTCTTGTGAAAAAAATCCAGATTTATTCTGACAAATGAACATGACTGTACAGCAATCGTGGAAGCTGCCATCTTTATTCCCTGTGCCATATTTACAATGCCGCACGTAATACAGAAACAGAAGCCAGCGAAAATATATCATGCGACTTCAGCCAGTCTGCCACAAGCCTAATCTTTGCGAACTTCGGTGAGCACACAAAGGATACAAGCAAAGTTCACGGCTTGTGGCAGAATAATAATGGCGGCTTCCTTGAATCGTCTCTTGTCTTCCATAAAGTTAAGCATGAAAATGGCGTTTTCTTCGCAAGGAATACTTCAATGACCATGAAAACCATCCGTACGTCTTATTTAGGGATATTTCATTCTGTGCAGATAGATTCACACTAATAAATTCCTTTAAATGAAGTACTGACAGATGTAGCATCGGTGTTCCAATGTCAACCTTGACTTACCCTTACAACCCTGCTTAACAGCACCATATAACAACTGTGAACACAGATCACACTCAGTAGGCGTCATATAGCTATGAGCCTCAAACCTATGGCTGATCTGGAACCCTTTAGGCTGCGAGTCACCGGCACTCTTACCCTGTACAAACAAAACACATAAACAAGATCATTAGTCAACTGGTTTAAGGATGTCTTAGGCCCGAGATCCTGAAGCATTGCTGCACAGCGTGATTAGCAATTAGAACATGCATATTAGTGAAATCCAATCAGATTGGTTGTTCAATAAACACTTTATTATTATTTTTATCTGCATGTCGTGAAGGCTCTGCAAAAAAACATTTATTCTCATGCAACAACATACTTATATTTGCTCATAGAGTATGTATATTTGCCATCATGATTGGTATCTTTTGTGAATTTATTAATGGATTAGGCGATAATTTGTAGAAGTGAAAAAGTATTGCAAAATTGATATTTTGAACATGAAAAAATTGATCTTATTATGAAATATTTGTACTTAAAAGTACAAATTCATAAATGACAGTTACAAATGAGGTTAATGATGTTGTAACATAATGTTTATGGATGCTATTTTATATCAAATCAATGCATTCTGAACCTTTAAATTTTCCTTTGGGATGTGCCCTTAGGAAAAAACTTCAATTCAAAATGCATAGCTTTAATTTGAAACAATACTTAAAAAAAAAGCTGTTGCAGAGTCATTATATAACCTCTTCACATCTGCATGAGCTATTGGCATACTGCAATAACACTTGGGCAAACTCATTGGAAGTATTCAATGATGAATAATGCTGCATTATCCATACAACAAAGCCCAGACAACATGCACATAAGACATCCTTGTGGGCAACTACAGATAATTTTTTTTTTTAAAATTTGCACATTTTCATGACCATATTTGGATTCAGCATGAAAAATGCATTTCTAGTAAGTCCAAAACAAGCCTAGTCATAGGTCAGTAGTTTTGAGATGGCTTTGTCAATTGGGAAACCATTTCAAAAACCATTAGCTTATGTGTTATAACTCATACTGAATCGACCAGACTTAAAAGAGTAAAAACTCAAATGACAAAAGGCAGCAGCAGATACAACCTTACTGCACTTACACAAAAACTTGCCATAAATTTCCCAAACAACGATTGCATTGGTGACTTGTGTTTTCTTGGAAGGCTGAATCCATTAAAACCACATTACAATTAATCTCAGATATTAAACCTCAGAGAACTGCCCGACTTTATATGTCATGAAATAATTTTCTTTTACATTAAAATCAGAGATCCTGATTTTTATAAGCTCAGCCATACAAGTGAATTTCAATTAGGCACTTTGTAAATTCTACAACCTTTGTTTAGCTAAAAGTTTAAGCATGATCTTTTGACGAAAACCTGGGATCCGTTCCCGAAACTCTACGTGCATACTATGTCATGCCTGAGTGGACCAATTTGTTCAAAGCACTGTGTAACTGGTATGAAAAGGTCTGTTATGTAGGAGAAACGCATGAATTAGTATACACTTAGGGTTACGTACGTCCGAGTTACTTTGAAGAAATCCTTGCATGCACACTTACCCTGATTAGAATATCAATAGTAGTTTTCTTATGAGCATTCATGCTCTGCGACTGAGCCTCTTGAACGGCTGCCGTCCCTCGGCGTCTTTGACTCATGAACTTCTGCTCCAACCTATCCAGTCTCTGCTTCCATCTCAGTGGGCTGTGTCCTATGTCATCCTCCAGCTGTCTGATCTCCTGTGGTGATAAGAAAGGAAGAAAGAAGGAAAACTCGTGAGGTGGTGGAAACAAGATCTTAGAAGTAACTACATTCGGAAGAAATTCTTCTAAAAACAAGTAAACAGGTTCAAGCTATAGTTGCAATTGAGAAACCAGTCTTTCCTTATTTCTCCCGTCTTTCCTTATTTCTCCCGTCTTTTCTTATTTTCCCCAGTCTTCCCTTAGTTTCCTCTTCCTTAGTTTCCTCCCAGTCTTTCCCTAGTTTTCCACTAGTCTTCCCTTAATTTTCCACTAGTCTTCCCTTACTTTTCCACTAGCCTTTCCTTGGTTTTCCACTAGCCTTCCCTTGGTTTTCCACTAGTCTTCCCTTAGTTTTTCACTAGTCTTCCCTTAGTTTTTCACTAGTCATTCCTTGGTTTTCCACTAGCCTTCCCTTGGTTTTCCACTAGCCCTTCCTTGGTATTCCAGTAGTCTTTCCTTGGTTTTCCAGTAGTCTTCCCTTAGTTTTCCACTAGTCTTTCCTTAATTTCCCCATGTCTTCCCTTACTTTTCCCCAAGTCTTCCCTTAATTTCCCCCAGTCTTCCCTAATTTATCAGTCTTCCCTTAGTTTTCCAGTCTTCTCTTTCACTTAGTTTCCCCAGTCTTCCCTTAGTTTCCTGCATTCTTCCCTTAGTTTTCCCATAGTATTCCCTTAGTTTCCAACTTTTCTGCGAGCCTTCCCTTAGTTTTTCACTAGTCTTCCCTTAGTTTTCTTGTCTTTCCTTAATTTTCCAGTCTTCCTCTAATTTTCCACTAGTCTTCCCTTTGTTGTCCACCAGTCTTTCTTTAGTTTTCCACTAGTCCTCCCTTAGTTATCTACTAGCCTTCCATTCTTTTTTCCACTCATCTTCCCTTAGTTTTTCACTAGTATTCCCTTAGTTTTTCACTAGTATTCCCTTAGTTTTTCACTAGTCTTCCCTTAGTTTTCTTGTCTTCCCTTGGTTTTCCACTAGTCTTCCCTTAGTTTTCCACTAGTCTTCCCTTAGTTTTCCACTAGTCTTTCCTTAGTTTTTAGAATAGTCTTCAATTAGTTTTCCACTAGTCTTCCCTTAGTTTTCAACTAGTCTTCCATTAGTTTTCCACTTGTGTTCCCTTAGTTTTCCACTAGTCTTCCTTTAGTCTTCTCTAAAGACAAATTAATTTCACTGTAAAACCAACAAAGTAATGAAGCACATGGATGGCTGTTAAAATTTACAGGTTCTATATTTCTCCAAGGCTATAAACATGCAAAATATAATTGTTGCCAATCTGTTTTGATTTGTTTTCTTACCAGTACTGTATTTGGTCATTTGTATTGCATAAAATTTGAAGAAAAAAAAAAGATTTGTTCTTCTCCATTCACACAACTTCTTACCACAAAAAATAAATTTTACAGTATGGTGCTCCTATTCTTAATCAGTAATCTCTTGGCCATTGAATTATACATTGAAGATGACACCATGAGCCAGCCTATAATTTAAACAATTCCTTATTACTTATCCATGTAAAATCACACCTACATACACTTTCTGTCAGAAAGAAAGTAATCAATTTCAATGCAAAGAAACATCTGGTGTAATTAATCAGATTTTTTTTTCAATTTTAATTTATTATTGCCATGAAAATCAATACAACAAACACTTAAATGCCATAAACACGCTTATGGAGCAGTTGACCAAAAAGCCAATAATACCAGATGGAATCAACCCCAAAAGATTAAATATATTACTGAAGCAATGACAGCATATAGACAATAAATCAAAATAACACAAGAAAACAGGACAATATCCATTACAGTGTAATAGCGTGTTTCTATCGAACAGACGGTATTTATCCAGATAAAAATTTATCCGGTTGATACTGAGAATAGCCAATAGTGCGAAGTTTCTATTGAGCAGCGTTTTCCGGAAAATGCGACCGACCGTCACAGACTGCGATTTTACCAGCTAAAGGTCATCTGCACAAGTCAAACGCGTTGTATTGTGGGTTGTAACCTCGCCGAACTGCCATCCAAAATGCGCTAAATATCTCCCTCTCCCCATACAGAAATTAACGCTTTATAGTAGCCTCTGTTGTCCAAACAAACGCCAGAGCGGGAGGTGCATTTTCAGGCATTATAAAAATGTGAAAAAAACACGAAATTTGTAAAACGGTGGCCAAAATGTATCCCCGATCAGCAGATCAGCGCGATGACAAAATGTGTTGCTAACGTCAACATATTGTTGCGCATGCTGGGACGGGGGTCAATTGCTGCAATCACGTGGCATCAATTTCCGGTCTTTCACCGGTATGTGCACTCTATCGGAACACTGTGTTTCTATTGGCGTTAACCGGATAATTTCTCTGGCATTATCCTTCCAAAACAAGGATAAATACCGTAGTAAACTTTCGTCGGTATAAGCAAGAAAATACAGTAGGACGACTGTTTCTATTGAGCCAATTTAATCCCTTTTCTGGTATAAACCGGAAAAATCGTCCCAATAGAAACACGCTCTAAGACAAATTAGGACTTGTGCCAATAACTATAGATTATTAGGAGAATGCTAAATATAATCATTTCTATTTGGAAATAAGATGATGCTTGAATTGCTTTAAAGGTGCAATGAGAGATTTCGAGGCATCCATATTTTCAGCCATATGTAGTGGTTTCATATAGATTAGACACTA